>VZRM01004557.1:0-35127 GCA_013397955.1 Grantiella picta
TATATTAAAAATATATAAAATCCAATAAAACTAATTCAAAATTTCTTTATAAATTATAATCCTGAGAACTGACAACTCACATGGGTAACAACACTGCAGATTTCTAGCTTAACAGCCTGAACCTTTTCTGGAATATTGTAATGGCATAGAGATCCCAAGGAAATATACATTGCTCATGGATATTCAGGTTACCACCTCCACCTCCCAGCTTCAACCAACTCACTTCCTAGTGCTATTTTTGTCTTCATGTTTGAAAACACAAAGCACTTAGACAAATTCCAGTTGCACTGTGTTCTTGTCTACACTCCTGACACATTGCTGCCTCAGAAAGTTTGAGGCTTGGTGATTGTCACTTCTCATATAGGAACAGATTGGAAGCTGGGGGAGGGATTCCTACTTCTTGTGCTCGTCTTTTCCTACTTTGAATGACTTATACACGACTATGTACTAGTTAGCATTACCACACCCACGACAACTTAGAATATGTACTTCACTTCAAACCATTTTTTGCAGTTGCAAGGAAATATTTTTCTTGTTTAATATACAGTGTTGCAGTTCACTGTGTTGCAGTTCATTCCTTTACAGAAAGCCTCTTTAAATAACTCCTTGGTTTTTCTTTGTTTCTGAATGCTTTGATTTAAACACAGGCCTTTTTGCAACACATTCATGTTTGCACTGAAATGCTCCTCCCACATTTTAAGAGTGATATAATTGGTTTTCCTACATCCTTTCTGAGAGAAGGCAAGTGATTTACAAATAGTTTTCACTTCACTACACATTGCATAAATCACTGAACTGACCTGTAGTTCAGAGCTTTGTCTGCTCACCCTTGCTGTGGTTTTGGATCTGGCAAAGGGTTCCTTTCCCCCAGGCCATTTTTTGGGTTTATCAATAGAGAAAGTCTTGAGCTGGGTTAATGCTGACATTTTTTTCCAACTTTCTTTTGCTATTTTAAAAGAAGTCACCTCCCAGCACTGTTGTGTGACAGTTGTAAGGACTAACCAAAAAGAGATTCCTTATAACTTTGAGGCAGGCACTTTATTGGAAGAATCAAACCAGCACTACCCTTTAAGGTATCTTCTCTTTGTGCTAACACACAAATCTTCTTGTGTATCCTCTTTCTACACATTTAAAGCAGTGCTTACTCCTTGGCTGAGGGTGAAGGCAATGAGTCTAGAGCAATCACACACTCCTTCTCCTATAGGAAAAATGAAACAGGGAGACCTAAATTTGGCAACAGCCAAACAATTGTACAACAATTCTCTGATTGATTCATCTTCACATGCATAAACTGGGAAGAGAAAATGGTTATTTCTCCTCTGGGCTGGTGGGTTTGTGAGGCACGGGCAAGACTACTGTACACAGCTGCCAAATTGTTAGGTCTACAAAGTCATCTGGAACTGCCACTAGGTATTATAGTTAAAGAATGACGGATTTTTACTTATGAAACTGAAGTGAATTCATTTTCTATTCTGCTGCTCTTCTCTTACTACAATGACTGTTTAGTCTCATGCATTCCCATGGATGCTGTACCCAGGCATGATGATTGCTTGCATTTGCCCTTACCCTTTTCTACTTTTTAAATTGGCATCTAATTCTTAATATTGCCTTTCCCAAAGACTATATTCTCACCTTATTTTCCCAGACTTTCTACATCAAGACCTATGTCTCATTTATAGATCTCAGATTAATTTATCATACTTTCTCCTTTAGCTTTTACACATAAACCCTAAGATTCCTGATAATTAAACATCCATCTCACATAATCTTCCCTTTAAGTTTTGCCTGGCTTACAAACATACATGTCGTCACCTGGCAAAGACCACTTAACCTAGGTAATTCATTACACAACGTTCTGTATTTTGAAAAAAACCCACTTCTAGGAGGAGAGAGAAATCTGTCCAGTGCTTCCTTCCCCAACACATAAAACATTTTATGAACAAGCTATGTCCATGTAGGCTTCTGTAATGCCTGTTTGGCCAAATTAATATTTCAGTTCATGAGAAGCCTCATTCATTTTAAGAGGTCTGCTTTTGCATTTGAATACACCTTAATAGCAGTAAATGCATATATCTTGCTGACGACTTGGTAGCACCCAATTATTATACAAGATTTGCCAAAGGCAAAGATGAAAAGCAAATTATTTTCAACAGACTTAACCTTGTCTGATATGAGCTTGAATGGTTACCAAAAAACTTGCAAAGGTGTATAAATCATAATCTCCTAAGAAGAAAGACACCAAGTTTTGAAGCCTTACTTTTTCTGCCTACATTCCTGTGATGTATCATGCAAAAAGCCAGACTGTACTTTTCTGTTCCCATGTGTATAAACTGGAGTAAAACTATATCTGTCTTGGTTTGAAATTTTGCTATAAGCTTCCTCTACTGCTAGCAAGTAGATATAAAGGGATATACTGCTAGCAAGGGATATAAATGTAGCTGATAGCAGAGCTAGGAATCTGCTTTGCTAGATGTTACCATCCAACCAACCTCGGCCACTTCTGTCATGTAACATTCCCTTGCAGTGACACAAGCAGAGAAGAAGCTCATGACTCTCCTTTTCTCTTTTTCCTGCACATCTCCGGAGTCACTATATGGAATTGCAATACCCTATTTCTTTTCCAGGATGCATTGAAAATATCTGAGTGAGAGAAGTGAAAAGGTAGGATTCAAAACTCTGGATATTTGACCAGATCAATCCTAATGGAAACCACATCTGCTCTCGAAAACTGTATGCACTATATTTATAGCAAACAGTAAAAATATTATTCCAAAATTCCGTTTCCCTGTGTTATTACAAAATGACAATATTGTTTTTAGCCTATTTCCTTTAACCAGATTGACAGAATTACAGGTTGACATTACTGTGAAATTTTATGATATATTATGTTAACTGTGCCAGTTTGATTAGCCTTGATTGACAGCTAGTACCTGCACAGAAAGTTAAATATCTCAGGAAGGTAAGAGTAGTGAAAAATATGTTATCTCCATCACTGGTAATATGTAACAAGAAATATATAGCTACGGTAGTGGTAGTAGCAGTAATATTACATATAGTATTAAAATATTAATCTTAATTATAAATAGATGTATTCATTTAAATTTAAAATATTGATCATTTATATTTTCTCTCACCTAAACCACTGTGTGTTTGGCAAAATTTTTACATGCACACTGACAAACATAACAAGTCTGAAAAAAATTGAGATCTTTCATTCTGCAGACATGCTGCTCCTAGAAATGTACTACCGTATCTGAGTGACCAAATTTAAAAATCTCAGCACACGCAGTGGCTGCATCTGAGCTATCATATCATAACAATGCTTCTCTCCTGCAGCATCCTCATCTGTTATCTAAACCAGATGTTGAGATTCTTTGAGACTGTAAAACTGGTTGCTCAGATGTCTAGCAAATTCAGCAGAGAAGCTGTGCATTACCCCTCTGGCTTTAGGGTTTGAAAACCCTAAACACTTGGAAATGGGTGATTGGAGGTTCTCTGCTCGCCCTGTAGATGACATTAATTCGTATCACCAGGTCACTGCATGTTGTAAGACACAACAAACCATTTCTAGAAATCGCTCTGCACTTTACTTGTACAGTAATAGGGGAATTTAGGAAAGAGTGCAGAGGGAACCTGGATTTTTTAATGTGAAAAAAAATCTTTGATATAACCTCATAGGTGGTAAATATGTTTGAGGGGTTTTTTGCTTTAATAGTTAAATCTCTTTGAAACCAAAGGATTAAGAGCAGGAAGAAACTCCTTTTTCATTGAGTTTGGTACTCTATTTGCACAAATCATCATCTATCTTTTCAAAAGCATATTGATTGCCCTCTGAAAAGAACTTAAGGTTTTACATCTTTTGCTGTAGGTATTTTAGGTTTTTTAGGTTTATGTAAGTTGGTGGATGTTTTCAATTAAATTTCCATCTTAAATTTATTTGTGGTCAGCTGATACCAAACACTTTCTGAAACTACATGATCCTCCAACTTAAAGTTTTCCAGGGTCCCTGGAATTCTAAACACTCCAGGGATAGCAGACATATCATCTCCTAACCCTTTTTTTTTTTAGCTATATCTGATTTCCATCCACATTTATCAAAATTTCTGCATTTTTCATTCGTTCCATCCCCAGATAAACAAGCCATTCTCCTGATAATCCTCAAAGTCTGTATCAGTATCTCTCAAACTTTGAATTCCCTTTTCCTTAGCACAGGATACTCCATGCCCAGCCCAAAAGTGGCAGCTCCTTATTGGGAACAGTTGAATACTTGCATCTTAGATTGCCATAGCCCTCAGTAAAACCTCTCCATGTCTCATTTCTCTCCTGTGCTGAGCATAAATGTGCATTCTTGAGGCAGAGGGAAACTTGGAGCAACATGCACAATAGTTCTTTGTTGGTGGCAGCATTGGCACTAGCCACTGCTACCCAGAATTTCATATCAATTGTATAAATCTTCCCCTTCTACAGCTCTACCAGCACCATCCAATCTTCCCCGGAAACATCATTCCAGCCTTAGGATTACATTTGACTTCATGACATTGCATCACAGTGGTGCCTCTTAGGCTCTTTAAGATCAATTTCTCTATTTCAGTCATTCCTATCTGGTAGAATTCCTAACTCTAAGAGAATTTAGTACTATTAGTCCCCAGGTGCAGCATTTTGCACTTTCTGCTACACAATTTCATTCCATTTCTGCTACTCTAGCTCTCAAAATTATTCAGCCCTGACTGCTTCTTTCTCTTAGTTTGGTCTCATGGGACAACATTTTCTGATCTTCAGAAGTTCCTTAAAATCTCTCCTGTTAGGAAGCTCCCTTTCACTGCCATCTCACTGAGCTTAGTTTCTTACCCACTCCACAATCTACCAATTCTTATGCTGACACCTAATCTTTTTGGTTGAATAAATAATTCCTGAAACAGCAGTATAGCAAATTAAGCTCCAGAAAGACTATTAGTAGCTAGCATTTCTTTCCCCAAAAGAAAGTCAGTTATCTGGTCAGAAAGAAGTCAGGTTAATCTTGCGTGATCTGCCTTTTCTATTTTTTTTTTTTTTAATGCAAGTTTAATTTCATAATTCTTCTGCCAGGAGAACAAAGTAAAATGTCACGTAACAGACTCTGGTTTTATATTTCTAGATCTTCTCATAAATGACTACGTAACCTTTCTAACTTCCATTTTTAATTAATTAGGTCCATATAGACAAACCCTTTTGGCCTTTGTAATAACATCTTGAGTTAAGGCATGTTGGAAGGGCAAATTATTTCATGTAATGTTTCAAAATAAATTCCTCTCCATCCATAGGCCTACAGGAATTGCTTCAAGGGGAAAAAATGATGATAAAATAAACAAAGAATACAAAGGCTTACTGTCCCACAGAAATGTTTGGTAATGATTTTAAACCTAGTAAGAGTAATTCCTGTGACTGGAAGCAGAAAATTTTATTTGATTAAAAATGTTTCTTCAAAATATACTTCTGGGAAACTGATTAATTAATTGACTTATGAGGATAAGCCTTTTTTAAACATCTATTGCATTTTTATAAGGAAACTTTGCAAAGGGAAATTTTTCAAGAACAGAGTTTGTATTGCACCATTCTTGTCTTTTAACTTGCATTATTTATATCATTAGCAGAAAAATTTGATGTACTAATATAGCTACCCATAAATAAAAAGGTGCACCTTTGCTTGGAGTTTCCTTTAAGAAACAGTTTAATGTTACATTGTTATTTTTGCACAATTAGCCAACAAAATTCAGATTTACCTCCCTCCCTTAGTTCAGAATGCAATCCATGCATTTCCATCAAAGGAAACATTACTGATGTACTGGTAGAAATAGAAATTACTTTCATTGCCAACTTCCTTTTGCATTTACTTCAATTCTCAATGGACGCGCAAACATTCCAATGTGACAATAGCTGATATCTTATTAATAATCTCTTTAGTTTTTCTGTCTTAGTCTTACAATGACAGTCAGAAGGTTGTAAAAAGCTGAGCTTAAAAGTCACTGAACAGAAAATTAAGATGGAAGAAAACTGTGATTCTAAGGCACATCTAAGTATCCTAATTAGCTTCTGCTGGAGTACCTCACATTCATGCTATAATGGTACATAGGAACATGAATTGATTCCAGAGGGAAGTCTGGTACAGTCAATCAGTCTCTCCACTCATGAGGAGACAACTGCCCTGGTTGAATAAGCCTGTAGACCACTGGGAGCTCATATTCCTTCAGCTATAAAGCCCTTTTGGATGCATGTCCTTATCTCACAATGAAATCTTTAAAAGCTTTCTTCCCTGGCAAGACATACATAGAATATAGATTTCCTTTTGCACTGCAAACTCTGCCTAGAAAAACAGTACAGACAGCTCTAACTTGGGCACTATTGGAATGGAAGATAACAGAGAAAAAGAACAAAAGTGATGAGAAAACACAACCAGAAATGCATTCTGCCTCAAAAAGCCTCACCAACTTCTATGTGTTTCGAAACCTAGTGTCTATCAACTGTCATTTCAAGGGATAAAGTAACTAAAAATAACAACAAAACACACCTGGAATTTAATTCAGAAAACGTCCAATAAAACCGAAGTTGGCCTATTTTGAAAAAAAAAAAAACCACGGTAAAAAACTGTGATAGCTGTTCCATTGTGTAGAGAACAAAGTGAACATTTTTCTCACTTTGAAAGCATGCATTGCAGCTTATTTATATGAAATCAGCCTGCTGTACATCATAGAACCAAACCAAAGTATGTTAGTAGAAAGGCAGAAGAAAATGAAACAGTGGTAAAAGCAAAGCACTCCATCCTGGCACATCCTCCAGGTACCGTTTTTGGCAGGTGTGAGATGCAACTTGGCACAAAGCTCACAAAAGCTTCTAAATGCTCTGCCATTTAGCCCCAGCTGGCTGGGACCCCATGTTTAAGTTCACGACATAAAAGCAGCTCAGAATGTTCAATGGATAACAGAATCCAACCACAGAAGAACTAGACTGCATGTGGGGAGGAGAACACTTAAAGTGCTGTTCCAGAGAAGGCTGCACAACATGATTTTGTACAGAAGCTGGTAATTCAAATAGCAAAAAGCTGCTGCTTGGTGCTGGCTGTAGAGGCCGTGATCACTTGCTGATAGTGCCGGAAAGTATACAGAAATGGAGATCTGAAGAGTCCAAGGGACATGTGCTACATGCAAGGGTTTTAGTACCATAAAAAATATTAATGGAAACCTGCATGACAGAATTTGGTGGTGGAAATACAACATTTAAACATCACATTAAAATATAACAAAGGGAAATAAAGCAAGGACATTGGTCAGTGAAAGACCAATAATCCTTCCCATCTTTATTTTAAAAAATATTCCAAATATTTCAATTATATCAAAGTATTTGGAACAGACCTTACATGTGTGAAACAGGTGTTTTACCGAGAAAGTTTGTGACATTCTCCCTTTGAATGTTGGCTTGGATATATTAACATGTGTTCACCATGGCTTCAATACAGTAGTTCAATGGTTTTATATAATATCCTTAAAAAAGTTCTAGAAAGGTTTTTTCATTACTGGCTTTATAGGGGGGTTGTTTGTTTTTGTTGTTTTAATAAGTGCTTAATCTGTGCACTATCAAAGGCACAGGGAGAAAAGACGCTATATCACCATTTCAGCATTTCATAACTTTATCACACATATTTGTGTTCAATTACCGTTAAGACTTTCATGAAATTTTTGATTATAACTCAGACTGTTCTAGTTCAAGGACTATTATTCATGTTTCCATGTTTAAAATTTACAGTTTTGACTAGGTCTCTACTGGTTTCAGTTAAACTGCCATGTTTCAAAACATTCAAAAATTTTTGCATTCAAAACGTTTTTATTAGGAAATACCAAGTTAAAATAATGATGAGACAAACATTTCCCTAAAAATCTGGGACATTTCCCAGTTTCTATAATTTCCAGATTATTTACTTGTGTAGAGTTTTCCTCCTCACTGCCATGCCTACAAGAGTTGAAAATGTGAACAATCAGCTGATATAAATCAGATATCTGCTTTTGGTAAGAACCTCATCCAAAACAAATTCCCACTATCTTTTTCACCTGCTTGGATTTCCCCACAGAAATATTTAAGCATGTTCTTCTAGGAGTATCTTTTAAGTAAGTTTTCCTATGTTTTTTCATCAGGAATAGAAGATAAAGACCAGAGGCTTCAAAAATGTAGTTTTTAAATCTGAAAAATGCACAAGAACAAGCAAGTCAAATAAAATTATAATCTGATTATGAAAGTAATAAAAATAAAAATCTGGCTAAGACTGAGAGCTTAAAAATCCAAATTCAGTCTGCAGGCTCTAATTATGACTTAATTATTAGTGCCATGCTAAGTTTTGTAAGTCAAAATTGGCCAGTAGTCTCCAGTCACAGATGTTTCTAAATACTTTTCTCTCCCTTTTGCACTTTTTAAGACCATCTTTAGGTATTAAACAATTTAAAACATGTTGATGCTTAACTAGGCCTGTTATGAGCAACTGGAATTGCTGTCCACGTGTTGGGTTTTTTAAATAACTTAAGTGCCACCCTTGGTTTACAGGAAAATGTTTAAATGAAATGGCTTTACCAATGGCAGATTTGCAAAAATAATCCAATGGCTTTCCTTGGCAGTTTATTTTGTCGACAATGAAATTTTGGCAGATAAGTTGAATTCTTAGTGGATCTGAGATAAAGTTTCACAAAAACATACGAGGTACTCTTTGACAATACCGAATTCCCCTCCCTTCCAGTGCCAAATTACTATTCAAGTTACTGGTACTTCTCATCATGCAAGGCAATGATAAACTCAGGCTGAATGAAATTGTTATTTCATTGTGACAGGAGAGTGGAGAGGTGTGCTCTATGCATATGCGTGCAGAAGAATGCAGAGATTAAAAAGGAAAACATTTGAGAAATGCAGTCTGTATATTCCCTTTGCTGACATAAATATTCTCCTAAATATGATGTAGCTTCTGCTTTTAAAACAGATATGGTCAATATAGCTGTAAAAATGTATGTTTCCACCAGAAGCAATGTAAGTTATATTACCCTAATAATGTTCTTTTTTTTCTTCAAGGTCTGAACTACAGAAATAAACACACACAGACACCCCCCCCCAACCAGATCAAAAACAGCAAGAAAAAGTAAATGTTCAATGCAGTAGGACTGAGAGCACAATTGGTTATTTAGAGTGAAACATGTTATTGCATAGCTGCATCTCATTCCAAAATAAACATTGCTAGAATTGAAATGGAAAACAAAACAAGAATTTTTAATATGGCATTTTAAGTGTAGACACTATGAAAAAGAACTAATAAACAAGTTTCTTTCAAAACAAAATGAAGAAGACAGTTTCTAAAAAGTCAGTGTTTTGTCAGTCTGTGGAACCAGTTCATGTACAATTGATTACAAGAGAAAACTGTGAGCTCAGTAGCAATTTGATCTGACTAGTTAGGCTGAATACAAGACAAGCACAGAGCAAAAACTACCTCCACTGGCATCCAAATTCACAGTGAAATGAGAGGCATTTCCCATAAATAACCCTAGTCTAGGTTCTGAACACAGCATTTGGCCTCTCAGTACCAGTCTTATCAGGAATCAGTGCTTAAACGCTGACAGCAAGGCAGATTGTGGGTCCTGCCCAATGAGCACTTCCAAGTACTTGCTAAGGCATCCTGCTGTTCCTGGTTTTATTTTATTCAGGAGGCAAATTCACATTGAATTCAGTCTCTGACAAATTCAACTATTTCTGCTTTTCTATACAGTATTAGTTTGACTTCCAAATAATCTCTCTCCTACTGAAGCAGAGACAATTCTTTCTTTATATTAATTTATTACTCTGCTTTAATGGAAGTTGTGTTGGTTTTGGCTGGGGTGGGGTTAACTTTCTTCACAGTGGCTGGTATGGGTCTGTGTTTGGGTTTTGTGCTGAACATAGTGTTGCTAGTCTAGAGACATTTTTGTCATTTCTAAGCTTACACAGAACCAAGGTATCATGCCACACAGACATGGCATTTGAGGTACCATGAGAGGTTGGAGGGAGACACAAGCAGGAAGTTGACCCAAACAAAATCCAAAAGGATTTTCCATATGACATCATGCTCAGTATATATATCTGTGGGGAAGAAGGAGGAAGGGGGCCATGATATCATTTGAAGTGATGACATTTGTATTCCCAAGTAACACGTGATGGGACCCTGCTCTTCTGGAGATGGCTGAACACATGCCTGCCTGTGGAACCACAGAATTAATTCCTTATTTTGCTTTGCTTTGTGTATGCGGCTTTTGCTTCCCCTGGCAAACTGTCTTTATCTCAGCCCCTGAATTTTCAAGCTTTTACCCTTCTGATTCTCTCCCTGGTTCTGCTGGTGGCAGAGTGAGTGAGTGGCTGCATGGTGCGTGGCTGCTGGCTGGGGTTAAACCATGACCATGCAGTTTAGCTTCAATATAATCAGATTTATATTGAAGCTAAACCTTCCATTAACCCTCATGAAATGCAACATCTGGAATCCACCAGACAGACCTGGTTCCCAAATTCCTAGGTGGACATCACCTTCTGCTGCCCAGTGTGGCTGGCACAGATCTTTCCTGTGAGAATTTTCTTGTGTTTTTTATAAACAAAGATAAAGTTTGGATGTTATTAAAACGGTTTCTCGAGATGTGCGCAGTTCGGGCCTGGCCAATAGGCTCAGGGGGAGGTTTCGGACTGACCAATCTGAGTGACCTCTGAAAAGTCTATATAAGTTGGGAAAATAAAAAAATAAATCTCTTTGATCCTTACAACTTCTGGAGGGTCTTTTCTCTCTGCTAGCGGCTCAACAGCAACAGCCCAGTGGATCTGAGCAAGTGGGGCTGTGGGAGAATAGGGGAGAGAGAGAAGTTGCCATTGATCCAAGGGGATGAACCTTAGAAGGACCCTAGCACCACAGCTGTGAGTGCAGTCTAGTCTCCATGAGGCCTCAAAGGAAAGTCCTCATTGTCCGGTACACCTCAAGAAGACAGGAGGACAGAGTAATTAGATATTACTCTTTTCTAACTCTTTTGTACTCTTTTGTATCTAATGGGTCTTTCATCATCTTGCTTCAAAGTGAAATGCACAGTAGTAGTGCTGGTTTTGGTAATGAAAACAGGCATTCCACATCTACCCACTCTGCTGAACAGTTTAGCCAAACAATATTGCCAGATTCAAGGGAAGAAATGTAGAATCACACTAGAAAGTGGAGTCCTGTGCCGCCAGCACTGCTTAGAATGATTATAAGAGTAATATGAGGCAGAGTGGAACTTTGATTCATTTTGCTAGAAAAGCTAACCATGATTTTTCTGGAAAATAATTTTGTGAGTTGCTTAGCATCTGTGTTCCACGCAAGTTCCAATTGAAAAGGAACATCTCTACTTAGACCATCTAAGGTTAAGACTGGCCCTTTGAATATCATTTGGAATATTTCAAAACAGACCCTTTAGGCAGTTTTAAAAACTAGTATATCCAAGCTGCCCTTATGGACTGTGATTCAGCACACATTTCTACTTGCATTGTACTTATTCCAAAAAATATACCATAAATTCTGTATAGCAGCATGTCTTAAGCTCCAATGATATACCTGAAAGCATACAGTATTCATACTCCTGACCCGCTACAAACACACTAACAGACTAGGTAGAAGACAATTAGTCCAATTTCACATTTCCTAGCAGCCGAAAAATTTCGTGTTATTTTAGTCACAGTGGATGGATGCCAAGTTCACTAGAAACAACCCTGCTGATTTATCCAGTCCATTTTAATACTTTAGAAATACTGTTGAAACATGGTTGTCCTAATTACACAGGGATCAGTGCACAGTGTCCCTCTCACCCAGGATTCTCCCAGAAGGGCTGCAATCACCTGCATTCCCCTTAATTTCACCATGCAATTCCAACTAATTTCATCCTAGTACAGTGCTGTCAAACAACTCCCATGTCTCTGCGGTTTTAATCGATTAGCTCAATGTCTCTATAATGCATCACCAGCTGCCAGGCACAGAACTGGACGCTTTGCAAGCATTTCAACTAAAAGACAGTTTAATTACTATAGCAGCATCTCAAAGGCATAGGCATAAGGACTTGCAAAGGAATTATTAAAACATTTGATGTCAACAAACTACTTTATAACTGAGTGAACAATGACAATCAAAAGGTAGAAAATAAGGAGAAAGTCACATTTTAAATAGTCCATTTTAATGGACTCTAATCTATTCAGGCAAATGGACTGCCTTAAGTATTACTGTTTACACGATGCTATTGTGTTTTACGATAATTGTTTTGCTGCAATGCAGACATGTAAAAATTGACATTGCTGTCAGTAAATTACAATACAAGAAAGATACCTTCAATTAGAAAATAGTTGAAGTAAGCAAATTAGACAATAAATAGACTGCCTTAAATTAACGCATTACTGAACCAGACTGCAAACTTTGGTTCATTCCTTGAACCACTTCCGTGCATTGCTGATCACATGAGTGCAATGAAAGGGTCTTGTGGCTGTCCACTTGAAGTGAACACATGCATAGGGAAAATCAGACATTTAAATAGCAGCACTTTTAACAGTACCAAAAGTGAGGTTGCAGATCAGTCAATGAGAAAAATGACCACAGGAATTTAGGGCTAATTCTTTCCTCCCATTCTGTGCAAGTCTACAGGATGGTCAGAAAGGACTAGGAAAACCTTGTTTCTGCTGCACGGGCAGAGACAAGGAAGCCAAACTATACAACAGCTCCCAAATTATACCACTGTCCCCTACAGCCAGATACAGCAGCTCTCTCACAAAACACACAGGCTTCACCAAGACTCAAAGAGTTTGACTGCAAACCATAGCATTATAATTGGATTTAAAGCCTTTTCCAGCTGACATAAATGGTCACTCGTTTGCTCAAAGCTCTCCTTCAACATAAGGCTTACAGTAACCTCAGCCTGGCTGTATCCTAAAACCCTATTGATGGGTTGGCAGGTGCTGGGAAAAAGTTCAAGGTCACATGCTCCACTCTAGTGGGAGATGTCTATATTTGATCTTGGTGACCTCTTCCAGCAGGCTGAAAGGATGGCATTGACAGAAGCTGCATAAAGACCTGCCCATTCTTCTTTACTACAAGGAAGGTCACTATGATTTATCACCTTTGTGATAGGAAGAAAAGGATGGAGAAAAGAAAACTTACTGCATTTAAAGTTCTCAGAACCTCAGGTAAATGGGAAATAATGACATTACAAAACATTGGGCCTCACACAGTGCCAGTGCAGTACAAGGCAGCATGAGAAGCTAGATGTCATCACATTTCTTAGCTGGTTCATTTACATGATTTAAAACATGCTGTTTCATTTGATTAACATTCTTGGTGAAATCTCAACCATCTGATTTTCCTTGGTGCTATAAAACAAATAGGAGTCATGGGCACATACAAAACCTGGGGTCCTCCATCTTAAAAGCAGAAAG
This sequence comes from Grantiella picta, assembly GCA_013397955.1. Lineage (NCBI taxonomy): Eukaryota > Metazoa > Chordata > Aves > Passeriformes > Meliphagidae > Grantiella > Grantiella picta. Next base: position 13,465 of record VZRM01004557.1, read on the forward strand.
ATCTATTAAACACTTCTACTGCTTAACTCCCATACTCACTTTGCAACATACTGTCTCACAGTAAGTTCCTGCAGAACTGCATAAATTCCTTTTCTATCACTTAGCCTTCTGCATCCTGTAGCATTCTGTGCTTAAGTGAAATGCACAGACACCTCAGTTTTCACGTCTCTTCTGCAAATATGAGTATGCAAGCCTGTTTGGAAACTAAAGCATTCACTCACTAATCAGCACAGCACAAGGCACAGTTATAAAATAAACTGTAAGTTAAAAGATAATTTAGAATTCATATGAGTATAATCAGTTTAGATTTAATGTATTAACCATCTTTAGGATGTTTTTTCTAATGTGGACAAGACAGAAGCCTTTCCTCACATTTAGAACAATAATGTTTCAGATTCTTTCCACCTTAAAAAAGTTAGCAACCAATACACAGGGTACAATGTTTTCTTCAAACAGGTAATAAAGCTAAGATGCATAGAAAATATTGCAGTTCAGTCAGAAAGTGATGAGCAACGTGCAGGTACTAGTGAAAAATACCTCGAAAAAGCCCCATAATGTATTGGGTTTGTTGGCCAGGTTTTGGCAGCAGGGCGGAACTACAGGAGTGACTACTGTGAGAAGCTCCCAGAAACTTTCCCTGTCTGATGAAGCCAATGCCAAGCAGCTCCAAGGCAGACCTGCCAGTCGCCAAGGCCAAGCCCTTCAGGAACAGTGTTAGCACCTCTGGGATTCCAGAGTTAAGAAGGGGAAAGCAGAAGCACATTTTAGCCAGAGGATTGAGAATATGTGAGAGAAACAACTCTGCAGACACCAAGGTCAGTGAAGAAGGAGATGCTCCAGCCACCGGAGCTGAGATTCCCCTGCAGCCTGTGGTGCAGGCCATGGTGAGACAGGATGTGCCCTGGCAGCCTACAGAGGTTCATGATGGAGCAGATATCCATCTGCAGCCCCTGGAGGAATTTGCATCAGAGCACGTGGATGTGCCCAAAGGAGGCTGTGACCCCGTGGAAACCCCATGCTGGAGCAGGCTCTGGGTAGGACCAGTGGCCCCATGGAGAGGGGAGCCAACACTGAAGCAGGTTTCCTGGGGGACACACGCTCTAGCAGCCTATTCCTGATGGGCTGAACCAGGTGGAAAGATCCCACACTGGGGCAGTTTGCAGCAGATGGGAGTGACTTGACACTAGAGAAGTTAATGGAAGACTGTCTCCCATGGGAGGGACCTGTCAGTGGAGCAAGGAAAGCATGTGAGGAGTCCTCCCTCCCCTTGAGGAGGAAGGAGTGGCAGACACAGTGATAAAGTGAACGAAGCTCTCCTATCCCCATCCCCTGTCATCACTGAGGGTGAGAAACTAGAGAACTGGGAAGTAAAGTCCTGCCAGGAGAAAGGGGGTTGGAAGGTGTTTTTAAAATCTAGTTTTATTTCTCATCATCCTAATCTGATTTAATTGGTAATTAATTAATTATTTCCCCAAGCTGAGCCTGTTTTGCCTGTGACAGTAATTGGTGAGGGTTGTCTCCCTGTCCTTATCTTGATCCATGACCCTTTCCTTTCCAGCTGAGGAGGGGAGTTGGCAGAGTGGCTTCAGTGGGCACCTGGCATCCAGCCAAGTTCAAATTATCACACATGGCAACACTGCACCAAAAAAAATATCTATCTTAAACTTACAGTTGCTTTGATTCCTGTTCTTCATCAGCACATTACTGGTCAGGTTTTTATCAAATGGTTAATTTACATGTTTTGGTATTTACATACCGTCTGCAAGGGCAAATGCATCAGCACACGGGCATGGCTCGGTTTGTTCATTCACTTGTGTAAAAGCTTTTACTGAGAAACAAGAGTGATCACATTTATTTCAAACTCAGTGATGCAGTAGGAGTCATCAAAGATATTATCTTACCAATAGACCCCTACTAATATACAACTGTTATTTAATCTGTGGTTAGGTGAAGGGTTAATATGACTCTTGCTACACTGACTTATCTGCTTAAAAACTGGTGTCTAATTTCCTTGTCTATTATGGGAAGCACCAGAGGAGGCTTGTGGTTTGGTGTTTCAGAGAGTGTTTTTGGAGTAATATGATACATAGAAAAGAGCATATCCTTGTTATTTTTTTAATGTTGCTTTGTAATGAGTTGAGAACTACTTCTTATTCATAATGTCTACAAACAAATTTAGCCACTTCACCCTGGAGATTTACCCATTGGGTTTTCCAATGTCTGATTAACAATTGTCTAGAGACCATTTTTCCCAGGGCTATCAATCTTTTGCTCTATCTTCTTTAATTTTTGACCAAGGCAAATTTAATGACAGCGGTTCTCTTCCCAGGAAGTGCTTATTTTTTGGGAGTACAGCATACTGCAAAATGATTTAACTTTTTAGCAATTGAGGTTAGACATTCAATTAATTTTCAAGAATCTAATGGAAGAAAATGCAACCAAACAAAAAAGACACCTAATGTAAACCTGAGCTGGAACAACTATTTCTTATGTGAAAATCTGTCACCAAACACTGTGACTGCATACATGCACACTCTTTAAATATGAATTGTAGCTCAGATTCATTTAATACTGATTTGACTTCAGAAGAAGGAAAAAGTATTTAATTCATTATCACCCATCCCTGAATTAGATATACGAATGTGAAAATCTCTGTTACTAATTTTAATTGCACTATTCCCTCTCCACAGGAGACTGTTAAATTGGTTTGGTGAAACAGTAGTGAATCACATCAAAGTAGTGGGATACATTTTATAATATATCTAAATAACTATCCCATTTTCCCAGCATGTTGCTGTGTATTTTAAGTATTAATATTATGACTCCAGTTTAGAAGAATGTAGCTTTATTTTATTCAAATAAATTTTCCTAGTACTGTATGTTAGCACTGTTAAAAATCAGGCTAAATTCTAAGTGGCTATCAAGTAATAAAGGAGAAACATTTACTGCAGAAGCCAACACGAAAATGTGTTTGCCTAGTCATAAAACACTCATGAAAGGAGCTCGCAGATGCATCATTTTGATACAATAATGGTCTTTCCCATCTAATCCCACTTTTTTTCTTCCCCCTTCAGCTGCAACGTTTATTACCTGAACCTAGAATGGGTTTGCTTGTTTGCTTGTTATGCTTTGTTGCAATTCTATCAGGTTAGACATTAACATTTCTCCATAGATTTGCAGCATTATTATTTCCACATATCACCAACTCCCACCCAGGAGTGCAACACAATGTCAGACATCAACACTACCTTTAGCATTGGTTTCATAAGAATGCAAAAGTCTAGCTAACTTGATAAATATATTAAGTCTAGACCTTGATAAATATTCAAAGAACAAACTTTGAAGAAATAGCCATCATACTGCAAGAAGAGGCATTTAGAAACAGGATTTTCAAAACACACCTACATTAGGCATACAGCCAAGTATTTCTATGCTTGAAGACATTGAGTGCCTGAATAAAGAAAGAACTTCCCACTATAAATAGTCTCTAGAGTAACTCACTACTTTGAAGGAGAATGCAAGACAATCATGCAATTTGAATGAGAAGGGACCCTGAAGATCATCTACTTCCAAATCCCTGCCATGGGCAGGGATGCTACCCACTACACCAGATTGTCCTGGACCTCATCAAGCCAGATCCTGAACATTTTCAGGGATGCAACATACACATATTCTCTGGACAACCTGTTCTAGCGCCTCAACACCCTCACATCTGGTCTAAATCTCTCCTCTTTAAGTTTAAAAGTTTCCCCATTGTTCTATCACTATCTACCAATAGAAAAACTCCCTCCTTTTTATATGATCCCTTTAAGTTCTGAAATGCTGCGATGGGGTCTACCTGGAGCCTTCTGTTCTCCAGGATGAACAACCCCAGTTCTCTTGGCCTGTCTTCATAGGAGAGGTGCTCCCGTTCTCTGATCACCTCTGAGTCCCTCCTCTGGACCCACTCTAGTAGGTCCACATCTTTCTCGTGCTGGGGGCCCCAGATCTTGCTGCACTATTTGAGTTGGAGTCTCACGAGGGCAGAGTAGTGGGGGAGAATCATCTCCCTTGATGTGATGACCAAAACAGAAATTACAATTCTGAAAGAGGTACTATTTTTAGACCAACTTAACGAGAAATTTTATATTGAGTTTGGCATCAAGATTCATTATCTCGGTTTAGATATTCGATCTTGATGCAAAATTTCTCTTTAATTATGAGACAATTTTGTGTGAAATACTGTCATATTCGGTATTTAAGGTGAGAAGATGTATTGCATCTTGACATCTACAGAAATAGAAAAAACATGTTTTCCTTCTAAAATTTTAGGTAGAGGAATAAGGTAATGCAAAATTGAGTGCTGGAGAAGAAAGACATTATTGCCAGACTGAGCTAGAATTCCACTCCTTACCATCTATACTGATATTACTCCTTCATCATCACTTGCTCACTGCCTGTGTTACTATCCATGTTTTGGCCATCAAAGCTGACAGGTCTTGTTTCATGTGCTGTCAATGTCTTAAACACTAGGTAGAATGATATTGTGAAAAATTTGCCTCTACATAAAGAATACCACAGATTTATATGGTAAATCTGAAGGGATGTAATGATGATAAAATTCTTATTTAACAGGAATTTTCTGGAACACTCCATCAGAATATTTCATTCATTTTCATTTACTGTCATACATGGCTATGAATACCTACTCAGCAGCTGCTAAGAGGTAAGTAATGTAGGTTCTAGAGAAACCCCAACTCTATTAAACCCCATAACCACTAGAAAGAATCTCCTTCCAGAAAATCTGTTCCACATTTAAGCAAAAATAAATGGAACAAAAACTGCGGAAAGAACAGCAAGCTAAATAAGAGAGCATGCAGTAGGATAATTCCAGTAAAGGAAAAACTATGAATACATCAAGTATTTGGCAAGCTTCTGTGCAGATCTGGTTTTCTGCCAGCTTTCATAAACCCCAGATAATCATTGGTAGCACCTGGGTTTCCTTTTCTGGCTTGCATCACCCATGTTGTAAGAAACAGTCTCTCTATGCTTACCCTGGTGTTATGGTGAACAGACTCCTTTACCCAAGTGCTCAGGCAGGTGAGGGCAGGAGTTGCAGATGAATGGAGCAGGAGACTGAGGAAGGAGGATTAAGGATGGAGTCACATTGCATAGTATAGTGAAGAATGCATGTGGTCTAATTGTGTCTCAGAGTGCCATACTGTCCTGGAAAATTTGTGTTTATGCTGACTCAGCATTTGGTCGGACGGACATGCTCCGTCTGAAGGTGAAGTGTCGATCAGGAAGCTGAGGAGCATGAAAAGAGTGTGACCTGACTGGAGAAGAATGGCATCTGAAGAAGCAGCAAAGGCAGAAAGAAAATATTTTCATGATTTGAATGAATATGAATGTTATACCTCTTTTTTTTTTTAAAAAGACTTCATGGACTTATGTGAAATTAGACAACTGGCTTCCAATGAAATCCAGAGGTACAAAAATTAAATACCAGATTTTAAATGGGGTAGCATATGCAAAATACCATTCATACATGTATGCATTGACCACACATACAAAACTTTGTATACTTAAATTGCCTTAAAGAGCTTTAAAACAGGAAAATTGCTCCTTGCCTTTGTGAGTTAAAGTGATTGAAAATACAGACACTGGATATCCAAGAATTCATGAAAATGTAGGATTTGATTTATTGAATGCATAATTTTCTTCAATTCTTGCTGAAAATAACCTGTGTGTGGTTCAACAACTATTGTTTTCTGTGAGAGGCATTCTGTAGGGGAAGAAGAGATTGTTCTAAATCTTGGATCCAAAATGTGTGAAAAAGCAAGTCAGGGTCATATTGTGTCAATGTAGTGGTGGAAATGTCCATTATTTTATCCCCTCACTAACCATCCTTGCTGCAGTTTCAGATTGTTTTCTAAATTATTTAAACTACATAGGGACAAGGCATACAGGACTGAGCGCTGCCACTGCAGAAACATTTCAGGTAAAATTAAACAAGTGACAGGGTACCTGAAGTGAATGCATCTTTCTTTAAAATTATTTGCTTACTGCTCTGGTTACCTGCATTCTCAGTATCATTAATATTTTAAAGCTTGTAAGAGAATAGGTTTATATGATTTAAAGTTAAACAGTACCATATTCCCAATTTAGAACTTGAAGACAATACTTCTAGATAGAATTTTAACAAGAGACATGAGCTCAATTCCATTATTTAACTATAAAATATACCCTCATTTAAAATTGTATAAATAAACTGGAGTACATGGAAATGTAAGAGACTGGGAGAAAAGGAGTGTTAATTATGCTAATAGTACTCTTGTAAATGCAAAAGCAGATGGCAGAATGAACAACAATGGATTATTTTTTTAATCAAGCAATTTCAAATAAATATTTTTGTTCAAAATCAGTAAGCAACTATACCATTGCTAGAAAGTGGTAAAAAACCAATACCTATGGTCTTATCAGCAACCTTGCCTCTGATCTTCCTAGTTGATATTCCCAAAACAGAACTAATTTCCTGGTTACTGAAAAGTAGGATGATCCCAATGCTGCTCTTAAAAAAACAAATGTGATGGTTGGAATTCATGACAGACTATACACATTACTTTTAGCGTATATCTAATGGATATAAGCAACTGAGAATGTACAAAAACCAAAAGCTGCTGCAGGAGACAAAAAGTTATTTGATTGCATAGGTCTAACACTTAAGCCAGCATTCCACACAATTAATTAAATTACCAAATTGAACTTTAGAATCATGGTAGATAATCTCTGTTTTGACCTGCTGCCACATTATAAAAAGCTAATAAAAACTTTCATCCTCTCACATACATTTTTGTAATGATTAGTCTTAATTAACAGCTCTAAACGGTTGGATATTGCAGGCCATAAACTAAGGAAATTTAAATAAGTTAAAGTGCATGGCCTGTTTTTCAGAAACCTTCAAGGTCAAAAAGTAAGATCTTTATGTTGTAGCTATTATCCTTCTTTTATTTTAATTAAAATATAAAGAGAAACAATTGTGTTTCTCTGGCATCCCTCCAGGTACTGCATTTCAAGCATTTTGTTTAAGCAAATTTTGGCATTTTATATGCACACAAAACTATGAATGTCACCTGCATAGGTAAACTATATGTACATCACAGTGTTTCACTTTCATACACATGCAACAAATGCAGACTAAGACAGTGTTTTATTTTTAAGTAAACACCCCCAGAGTGCATGCACTGACAGATTCAAAAAAGCGCTGGTATGCCCACCTAATTTTCCGCCCAGGTCAGCTAGTCTAATAGAGGATATTAGTTGCAAATCTTGCCTGGTTTACATTATTGTGGATATTTCTCTACGAAGAAGGAAAACAAAGCATGAAGATGGCATCCACAATCCTGTGTTACCAAGCAGGGTTGTTTACTCAGATGTGCAGATGAGTACACTGTCTAAGCTGCAATTGGTCTTCTATGAGCAATTATTTTACAAGTGCAGTTCATTTGCAACTGTGAGTTCAAAACACAGTGATGGCCAACTGGCCATCACCAAGAATATTCACACTCTTACAAATGAAATTAGAAAGGACATTACATACGTCCTTGGTGAAGAAAAGTAACATAAATTTCTGCAAAATGCTCTCTACTAATCCCACAATATTTGTAGATAATTACGGAAAGATTGACTGATACAAATCTTGAAAGAAATAATTGCAACGAAATACAGCTATCATTTTTGTCTTCGAATTAATCTTCAAAGTATTTAATCTTTAATACTTACAAAATAAATGGATGATATACCCTAGCTATTTGGGGAAAGCCTATGGCAATTCTGGATTATGAGCTCTTTACTCTGTTTATGTGGCAGGAAATGAAGTGACAGAAAAAGCATCATATCTAAGGTGAAAAATTAGTTAAATGCTTTGAAGTTAATATTTAACTGTATATTCTACAATATAAAAATAAAATAATATTGGTTAATGATGACAAGTCTATGAGAATATTTCATTAACATCTAAAGTGCCCCGGTTCTCTGAAGTTTGCAGCTCTATTGCATAATATCTATATGCCTGAAAGGCCTCTCAGTGTTATGATGGAAGGAGAATAGGACAATATAAAAACACCCTAACAGTCAGCAACATCTTCACATCCCTGCAAGGATGGAAAGTACCCAGCTGACACAACACACACTATCTCTGATCACTTGGCATCCAGAGCTTTCAAGTAGTTTCAAAAGCGGGTCTGCAGTCAAACTGCATGAGAGCTGCAAGCATACTAGGACTAACTAGAATTTGCTTTTTAAATCTTGTCTTCCTATCAAGTTTAAAACAATATGATAAAAAAAGCTTTTCTTTCTATTACTTGTATCACATATATATATATTTAATAATTTAGATAATTAAATAACATACATTAGTAATATTCAATAAATATATAACCTTGGGTTTCAATTGAAATCACTCAAGTTGTGTATCCAGAAAATTCCAAGGGAATCAGGTGAAAATATGACCTTTCAGATAATAGCATGCAACTCCATCAATCAGCTTTATCATTTACTGCACTTCAACCCATCTACATGTGTAATGAATCAGAAGAAAATAACAAAATGAGTGCAACTAATTGATCTCTTAGTTATATCTTTTACTTCTATTGAACTCAAGTTCAGACCTGTACAGAAATACTGTACATATTATTGATCCACAAGTAAAGCTGAGAAATTTCATCTGTGTTAAAGTTATTTTTTTAAAATGAAAGCCATGAAACTACTTGACAAGTAAAATACATCTAGCTCTTATCTTTGAGTCTTCTCAACACAAAAGAAAGTTTGAAGCAAGTAGGGAGAGAGTATCAACAGAATCTTCTCTAGCAACATGTAGCTATTAATTTGAACCCTACAGGAAACTTAGCAATTATTTTTAGTGTCAGATGTTCTGAAATGGGGCTATGAATAAATACCAATTTTAAGCATTAAAACTACTTCTTAGAGTCAGGCACCTCTTCACTGAAGAATCAGTGTATTAAGCAAAAAGGGAGATTTAAAAGCCATTGTGGCTTTGTAGAGCACATATATAACAACCACCTGTCGTGAGAAAACTGGAATAGTGAAATACTAAATATTCCTCACTGTAAGTTTGTTATCAGGTGATTATCTATTCTGTCATTCTTTAAATACTTCTGAAATGGAACTATTTTTATCATGTACTACAACATTATTCAGCAGCTGTGCAACAGTCTACATGGGAAAGAAAAAGAAACAAGAATAATTCAAAGCAGCGTACACCTCCTCAGTAAAATTTTCTAGCAAGTTCATGAAATTCTTTAAACCATGAGTCTTACTGGGTATAAACACCAGCTTTCACCTTCACAACCACATCACAGGTTTGTCCTCAGGTCCAAAGTGAAATCCATTTCACTGTCTGATTTCTGTCCTCTGGGAATTATTAAACAACCTTATAAACCCACTGCAAATAACATTTCAGTTTAGCATGATTGGTAGGTCACTTAGGAGAGGCTCTGTATGGCTTTTTAAAACTATATTACTTTTGACACCGAGAAAGGACAGTTTTCTTAGGTCAAGCTTCAGATCACTGGTGGCAAGCCTAAAAGCCTATATCAAAGATATCTGCACTACACCTACCTGTAAGTAAATAAAGAAGAGTTCAGCTTCTAATGCCATAGTGATAAAGGGAACAATAATATTGGTTTAAATCAATATTTGCTTGGTCTCTTTTCCCAACTAACTTTTATACTTTACAAGTAAATATCGACTTACATCTGAAGATTGACCCAAACGAATGTGACCTCCCTCCCTCCCCATACTCTTTTGCACCACTCCATCAGTGTATCCTTATTGCTAACACGTCTTGGTCATATTTTTCTACTTTCCTTTTCCAAACCCTCCGCCTGCCACACTGACCCTATCTCTCCCTGTGTATTTATGTATTACTTTCCTTACTCAGTTCTCCCTCTGCATGCTTCCCATACTCTATCATGTCCTTTCCCACGATTTTACAGTTTATGATCTTCCCATTCTGTTGTTGTGCCCTTCCTGTCCCTGACCCTGCCCCCCTGACCCCTTCTGACTGGATGTGAGTCAGGACCGCCCCCCCTCCCTAGAGATAAAAACCTCAGCAAGCTCTGGAACAGCTCTCTTTGGTTCCGGCCTCGAATGGAACTTGCACCCTCCCTTGTATTCCCACCCCCCTCCTCAGTCTCCCAATCCCTCCCCTGTTTTCCACAATAAAAGCACCATGGAGACCTGGAACGAAACAGCTGCCTTTCTAAACCTGCGACGCTTCTACAAGGACCGCGTCTGACCAGGCCCACAGCTTGGGGCCACAGTGAAACCATCCTGCGTGTTCCGGTTCTGGGGCAGCTCTCCCCCCCGTAGCCGGGGACCGCTGCCCCAGTGTTCTGCACTGCAGCACCATTCTAGATCCAACACAGCTTACACACTTCAATCCCACTTTGCTCTCACCATCTCACAAGGTGCTACAACATTATGTGAAGTCTCAGTACCCAAAGCACCCTTTGGGTCTTTAATCCCAATTTCTCTGAGCGTGTCTGCCTGCGCTGACCCATGACCTTCTCACACCATTCAAGTGCATCTCTAGTGTCATGGGCCTCCACACCCATGTAGATCACAAAACTTGATGTGCCAATGCCTTCTTACACGGATATGTGCCTGCTTTATCAAGGGTACCGTCAAGAGCATGTTATCAATGGCTTGTGGATATGATTATACATTTGCAGTGGCTGAGCAATCCTTGCTGTCTTTGAAGATATTATCAGCCTAGAAAATGGCCACTGAACCAGTGTCCTTAGAAATTAGCAGCACAAGCTCTAATAGAATTTGATTAAAAAAAAGATAAAGAAAAAAGGATCAGATTAATGAAGAGAGAACACACACAAGACAGAAGGGATGATTCAGCTGCTGTTATTCATTTGTCTTTAGATATATTTTTCTTTTAATTGTGACCAAGGGGCAAGATTAATCAGTTTCCTAGCCAATCAAGGGTTACAGGCAGCAATTAGGCCTCTGATAATAATCTTCAAATACACAAATGTCAGAAGTTGTGGAAGAACAGCTGCATAACTCTGAAATGTTGGAGAATGGGCTGGAAATAATAAAAAAACTGTTTATACATAAGAATTCAGGTGTGACTGTAGTAAGGTAGTGAACTTCTTCCTGGGGTAAATCAAGATTTGCTAGCATTTATGTTCTATTAGCAGTAAATAAACCACATATATTGTACCGATATAAAACCTAAGAACGTTTGTCTTTAACCTTTCGTCTCTTAAACAAAATATAAACTTGCGAAGAGCAAATGCACTATTTTAATTAATTGCTGCTCTTACCAACAATTACACTTTATTTTCATGCTATATCTTAAATATTAATCATCAAAATTATGCTATATAATACATAAATAATGTTTTTTAAAAAGAATTTTCCATATAACTTTCCATTAGCAATAAAACAAAGAAATACCCAAAAGGAAAAAAACAGGGATTCTTTTGAGCAGGTCACTGGTAAATCACGCAGGTGTAGGGGAGATATTAACTGTAGAATCAATAATTATGTAAATCTTCACTTGCAATATCTTTCACTTAAAATTTAATGAATCCCATCAAAAATTTTTGTTCTTTTGATAAACTTTTTAAAAAGCAAATGGGATAATGGGTTTTTTTTAAGTAAGAGTTTTATCAGAAATTAGTGCAAAGCAATTATTCACACGGTCTGCTTTTATTAGGAAATCAAAGGGTTTCTTTCTTAAAAATAATGATTTTTCAATCTTGAATCATTTTGTGCAAGGAATACTTCTACTTTTCCACTTCTTGATTAGGTAGATGCATTTAATCAGTTGGAAAAATATTTGATTAAGCCTATCTTCTTCCCCATCCTTACAGAAGAGCTGAAAAAAGTCAGAAATTAGGAAAAAATTACCAATAAACAGAAATTCTGTACGCTAAGCCCAAGATGAGAGTTGTAAAAAATGTTGGAGAAGCCTTTTAAATTATTTAATCCTTTATGAACACAGTGGAAAAGGTGATAGTACAATTAAGGCATCTCACAAAAGACTCAGATATGTCAGTTTGAACCATGTTCCAAGTTCATGCAACAAATTGTTTCCACTCAAACCAAGTGTACCAGGGCGGGTAGTCAAGGGCTATTGGCTTTGACAATGACTACATCATTCCCTCATATGCCAGTGACAAACAGAATTGATGTGTTTTGATACTATCAGCTTGTTGACCACTTTTCCTTAGGAAGAACCTTTGACTGGGCAGAGAGATTTTTATTGAAAGATAAAAATTATCTGCTGGTAACAGGATACATAACTTGCCCATGATTTTTGATCAACTACTACCAAATAAGTATTGGTATTGTCTCTCTTAACAGACACCTAGAAAATAATTATTTAGAGTACAAAAGCAAAACCTAGTGTCATGTGAACTCATTACTACGTGGAGGGGGACCCTGGTAAGAGAGGGCACAGAGAAGGCGGAGTTACTGAACACTTTCTTGCATCAGTCCTCACTGACAAGACCAGCCCTCAGGAATGTCTGACCCAGGAGACCAGGGTAAAGGACAGACGGCACAGGGTGAAGTTGGAGGCCTGTCACTACTGGTGTTCCCCAAGGCTCAGTACTGGGTTCAGAATTGTTTAACTTATCCATGACTGACTGGATGAAGGAGAGATGCCTCCTCAGCAAGTTCACTGATGACAGGAAGCTGGAAGGAGTGGCCAATACCCCAAAGGGCTGTGCAGCCCTTCAGAAGGACCTTGACAGGTTGGAGGGATGGGCAGAGAGGAACCTTGTGAAATTCAGCAAAGGCAAATGCAGAGTCCTGCACTGAGGAAGAGTAACCTCATGCACCAGCACAGGCTGGGGGCTGAGCTGCTGCAAAGCAGCTCTGAAGAGAAGGACCTGGGAGTCCTGATGGACAAGAAGTTGTCCCTGAGCCAGCAATGCCCCTGGGGGCCAAGAAGGATCCCTGCTTGCCAGTGGGATCCTCAAGTGCATTAGAAACAGCATTGCCAGCAGCAGATGAAGGGAGCTGATCCTACCCCTCTACTCAGCCCTGGTGAGGCCATATCTGGAGGGCTGTGTTCAGTTCTGGGCTCCTCAGTCCAAGAGAGACATGGAGCTCCTGGAGCAGCTCCAGCAGAGGCTACAAAGATGATTAAGAGACTGGAGCATCTCTCTTACAAGGAAAGGCTGAGGGAGATGGGCCTGTTCAGCCTTGAGAAGAGGTGACTGAGAGGGGACCTCATCCATGTCCCTCAGTACTTGAAGAGAGGGTGTCAAGAGGATGGACCAGGCTCTTCTTGGTGGTGCCAAGAGGAGGACAAGAGGTGGACAAGAGGCAATGGGCAGAAACTGATGGACAGTAACTTTCACCAAAACATGAAGGACTTTACTATGTGAGTGATCATGCACTGAGACAGACTGACCAGAGAGGTTGTGGAGTCTCCTCACTAGAGGTATTCAAAACCCACTTGAAAGGTTTGTTTGATAGCATGTCAGTACTGTACATAATTATATATACAAGAACAAGATGGATTTCAATTTTGAGCAGAGATCTGCCACAAATAACTTCAGAATATGTAACTAAACAAGGAGAAGTCAAAACAGTCAGTAAACATCTCTTCTAGTGCACGAGAAGCATTTTCCAGATTGAGGACAACATCATTTGCCTGAGTGCCTACATTACTAATATTCCTAATTTTTTTCATGTAATAAAAGTTTCTTATCAGTAAATATTCTTTATGATTATCTCTCCTTCAATCATTCTACTACCAACACATTCAAAATTTAATTATATTATATGAAATATCCAGGACTTATTAGAAGGAAGAACCATTAACTAGGAAGGCAGAAGCTACAGTAGCACAAACATTAGGAAGATTATTAGTTGCATAAAATATTAACAGCCATATATTTTTCTTTTGCTCATTAATTCGTTAGTCATACAGTAATTTGTACCACCAATGTTGTGGTATGCAAATTTGTAGCACAGTCTCAGAGGTTTCCAGATACAATATGAGGAAGGACAGGTCTCTCCCACCTGCTTCTTGCCATCTAGTGCCACAGATTTGCCTACAATTCCCTCTGAGAGATGGAGTCATCTGTGTTTCCATTTCTGATCAGTATGGATTCCCATGTCCAAGACTGGGTGGAGGTATTAGTTAAGGCAGAGATACTACATATTCCCGTTCTTCCTACAGTTCATTTCCCAAACTGATGATGCTACCATGACATCAAATGAACCCCAAAATGGAAAGAAATAGTTCAAGTATATCAAAATGTTTCAACATTCAACTGGTGTTAAGAAGCATAAACGTACCACAAATGTCAATCAATTGTGGCCTAAGAGGATGGAATCCATGTAAATTATGTTATTTTTCTACCCTAATTAAACTGTGAGTCAGATATAAATCTTCTATCACTAAGCCTCTTACAATTTCAACATCTTTTCTAATCACCTGCAATTTACTTCAGTTGCAGCTGTGCAGTAGAAATGGTCAGAGGAAACAATGACAAGATATCACCTTATTTTTCCCCACCTTCCATATTTAAAACCTGCAAATCTACACTTGAGACAACAACATTCATTAAGTCTAAACAGGCAAAGACTATGCAATTCTCAATTTCTACTGAAGATATCAAAGTAAGTGATAAGAAGATTTTGTATTTGCTGGGTTTGGCTGGGAGAGTTAACTCTCTTCACAGTAGCTGGTATGGGACTGTGCTTTGCATTTGTGGTGAAAATAGCATGGATAATTCAGGGATGTTTTCATTATTGCTTAGTAGTTCTCATACAGAGTTAAGGCCTTTTCTGTTTTTCACACTGCCACAGAAGAGAGGAGGTTGGGGATGTGCAAGAATTTGGGAAGGGACACAGCCAGGACAGCTGACCCCAAATGACCAAAGGGATATCCCAGAGCATATGGAATCATGCTCAGCACATAAAGAAGCAGAAAGGGAAGGACATTTGGAGTGGTGGTGTTTGGCTTCCCAAGTCACCATACATGTGATGGGGCCATCGTCTCCTGGAGATGGCTGAACACCTGCCTGCCTGTGGGAAGTGGTGAATTAACTCCTTGCTTGGCTTTGCTTGGATGTGTGGATTTTGCTTTCCCCATTAAACTGTCTTTATCTCAACCCATGAGTTTTCTCACTTTTTCACTTTTGATTCACTCCCCATCCCACTGGGGAGTCATGAGCAAGCATCTGCACAGTGTTTAGTTGCAGGCTGGGGTTAAAATATAACACATGGTTTGCAGTGATTTTCTGAAGAGTACATTTCTGGAGTTTCTGTTCTGCAGAAAATGGGCATATCAGATTATTTCTAGGCTGAGGAGGGAGTGTGGACTAGAAGAGGCAGGAGGTGTGTTTTTTCCCATACAGAAGAAGAAACGAGGAAAAAAAGAGAAGTTGCTTAAGGGAAGAATCCATTCTTCCAATATGAAATGATAACAAATGAAACAGAAGAAAATGGCCAGGTTGGATGAAATATTTATATGTACAGCAAACGATAATTCTAATTTTTCTTATTTCTTTTGATCCTGCAGTACTATGTATTTATAGAATACTGGTATGTTCTGGAGAATACCAAGAAGAGCAGACATTACCATCCGCATCACCACTCCAGTTATGCCTAATTACTTCCTTGAAAATACATAAAAATTGATAGAGTTAGATTAGACAGACAGCTAAAATAAGGACACGTGTGAAGCAAGGTTTAAAAAAAATCAGGGTGAGTCTGGGAGAGGATATGATGACAAGTATTCTGCCATGCATCACGTCTGAATATTTTGAAACTCAAACTGGTAACCATTTCAAGCAAAAAATCCCAAATCACATGCGCCTTATAAAAACTTACTTAAACTTAGGGAGAAAGTAAAGAATTATTTTCACCAGTAAGGGAAGCAATGCATGTAAGGGACAGCTGTAACATTTCATAGGCAGCAGGTTTTTCTTTAGTGTCCTACATATATGGATTCAGCTAGTGTGACAAAATAATAACAATCTTATGGATTCTAGCTACAAACATGTGATTGAGTTTCCTTATCCAAGAACTTCCCATTACCCACAACCCATTATTTTCCCAGGACCTCAGCTCTTTCCAAAATGTTTTCAGTTTCCTCGATGAATGTAGTAATGCCATTATTTTGTTTTCATGCTATCTTTTAAAATGTGTACTTAGCCACCAGATAAACTCCAAACTTTTAAATGCTTACATTTTGTTTTATATTAGTTTTTTTGAGCCAAAGAATAAAATAAAAGCAAACATACTGAATGCTACTGATAAGAAAGATTGATTACTTCAGATTTCTCTTTGTGTTTACTGACAAAAGGCAGTGTGCAGTAGCATACCAGGTTTGTTCTGAGTGAAAAATGAAGCCTAGTTGGTAGATTAACCATCTACAAAATGATTCCTTGCAGAGTACAGTATGGCTCTTTGCACTCTAATATCTTATGCAGCAAATCTGACTAAATTACATCTTTAATAAATCATTTAGTACTTAGCACGTTTTGCTAATTATTTCAAAATACTGTAATCCTACATTATTTATATGTTAATTTTTTTATCCTAGAAGAACAATACTGCACATAGTGGATTGGTACCTTCAGCAAACTAAACAGCAGTATGAAATATATATCTACCAAGAGAAGCCACCATAATTATGCAGCAAAATATTCATTTAGGATTGGGATAAGGCTAAACATACAATGCATTCTACTGTGTGTCACTAGATATCCATATCCTTTATACAAATGTGGAAAAATCATAAGTCACAAAAATAAAGCTACAAAATATGAGAAGACAGATTTGTAATCACAATCATGCACGAACAATTACAAGTTTCAAATGTAAAGATCATTCAAATAAATGTAACTGATAGATAATCCTCACAGGGTGCAAGTCAAAGTAAACAGACAGTCCACTTTAGAAAGTGTCTAGTGAATTGATTTAACAAGTTTAATGCGAGCATCAGTGTGGGGCTATTACTGATCGTAAGCTTTACTGATGTTATTTGTTCGCTTGGAAAAATACCGCTCTTTGGAATGAGCACATTAAGGCTAAAATTGCAGAGAAAACCCTATTACAACTTTATTGCTGGCAAATTGGAACCAAACCTTGTCTGTATATCAATTACTTAGAGTTACCACAGAGATAAATCCTTTTTTTTTGTATAGGCTCAATCTTGAAGACAGTGATGAGAAAACTCCTTATTATACCCTACCAACATCACTAGGTTTTCTTAGCAATTTCAAGAAATTGTCAATTAAGTTCTTTTTATTAGGTTCCAAAAGCTGTTAAGTCAAACACAAATCTATCATAAGGCTTGTAACAGCATGTTATTTAGGCACATTTCAATGTTACACTCTTTCATTATCCACCTACCCAAACCCTAATCAAAAGTTCTCATAAAGTGAAGGAGTTTTCAGTTCTCCCATCTCAAGGTTCAGATAAATTTAGAACTCTCATTTCTTGCAACTGGTCGTATGAGTAATATCCATTAAGTGAGAAAAAATGTCATATTTAGATGGCTTTAGACACCAATACAGTTGCTTAAAATCATTAAAGTGGAATGACACACTACTATGCCATTGCACAAAATAGTTAAAGCCATAATATTTATGAAATCTACCAAATATTAGTACAAATGCATTGTATTTTTATGGCCCTTGCTGCCTGGTAGGGTTTCTTTTTAGACAAATAGCTACCTCTAAAAATAATAGTAGATAAGAAAAGTCCTAGTTCAACTCCCTGAGCTGCAACACTGAAATGAGCAGTACTCCTTGCTCCCTGAGTCAAGAGTAGTTAAACTTTTTGTAAGAATGATGCTTTCAAGTGTCCAGAAACAGTAAAGAACCATCATTTCATTTAGGAACAGCACAATGAAGAAATGAACAGGTCTGCCATCAAGACAGCTACTTGTCAGGTGTCCCAGTCAGAGAGAGAGCACCTGAGAAATAGTAGGTGGGAAGGAAAACAGACATAATTTGGTGAAGATCTATGTCTAGTCACATCACTTGTTCACACTTCAGACTACATTTAGAAATGCTAAAAGAGACTTACATTCTGCACCTGGTGATGCATGATCCAAATTTATTAATAAAGGAATCGTATGGTACTCTGAGTGTCCCACCTCACATAAGAAACTGGAAATTATTTTGCACTCATCTAGTTGGTCCCCACAAACTGATGAATAAGGCTGCTTTTGTTTGAATAGAAAGAGGAACATTCTGTAAATACCTACACCTTAACATGAGAAAAGGCTACCTAGATGTGTTAGAGCTAAAGGCATAGATAGAGTGGCTAAAGATAACTTAAGATAAATTACCATGTTGCAAGACAGGAAATGTGAGTAAAGTAGTTGTGCATGGGAAGGAAAGCAGCAAAAAGATTTAAAAGTTACAACATCATATTTCGTGCTTAAATATTCCTTTTTTCTTCTCTTACTTCAGCTTCAACAGCTGGCTTCATGTACAGCCATCCCAATTCATTCCACAGCATCCTGACTTGTTGGTCACAGGCTAACAACATTTGAAGAGGAAGAAGGTCAAAGCTATCATTACAGTGGTGACAACCAATCACAGTGAAAAAAAACTTTTATTTATTACACTTAATATAAGAAACCTTTACTGTGGAATATAATTGTACTGTCACTGCACACCAGAGATTTTTAATCCCCAATCATTTCAACATATTTTACAGTTCATTACCTTTTCAGTTAGATATTGCAGGAAAGGCTCTCTTGAGTCTACACAAAAGCCTTAAAAATTCTACTATTTTTACTCTCATATTTCACCTATAATAAACAGTGGATGATGAATTTCAGTGAAGGAAAATACACATACTCTGCACAAGGCTGGTAAAGAATACAGAGAGGCAAAAATAGTAATAATATTTTGTTAAAGCTTTAAAAATATCTAACATTTTGTTTCTGAAGCCATAAAATCATAAAATATCTATAAGAAAGAGGTTTATAAGAACTTGGGTATGACACTGTGGCACACAGTATAGAATTGTCTTAGCTAAACAAAATGGACTACATATCTCCTCAATAATACGCAGTGCTCTAACAAAAAAATACAAAGTTATATTGCCTCCAGGAGGAGATTACCTGCTATGATTCTCATAAGTTCTAATAAGTGTCACTGTGAAAAGGTAAGCTATTGTATCACTGTGAATTTTATTCCGTAAAAAGCTATCACATACGGTCATATTTTCACATAATATAGCTCCCAAGCCTTATTCTGTACTGATTGAGTATAATCTAGACTTCATAACAAAAAAGGACACTCTTGACATCTTGGGGGTTGTCTAGTTAATTATATCATTATGTAAAAATACATTTTTGTATTCTTTCTTCTTTTGTTTGTTTGTTTTTTAAATTGGTAGAGTAGGCCCTGAAATACTAATTCCAGATAGTACTATACACATGGAAAGAGATCTATTTTGCTCCAAGTTTTATCTTTTTGAGTATTCATTACAATCTCCTCTTCAACAGAAATGGACCATGCAATAAATAAAATTTTTTTAAAAACTTAACACACCACAGCACACTCACAACCAGGAAACCTCTGATCTCCCTATACTAGATTTCACTAATGTGTCAACAAGTCTAAAAATATCACTAGTTTTCGCAAGATTTTTCAAGTACATATTATTTCTTTTTAGAAACAGCCTGTTTGCATTCTAATAAAATGAATGTACACTTCTTCAGTGTCAAACAAGAAATAGAAACACAGTCAGTGACATATCAAAATAGTACACTTGAAAAAAGGCAGTGAAAAACCAAAATAAATTTTGCCTTTTTTTCTTTGTTTAAATTTTTTCTTCTGAGTTGTGCAACTTTTAAACTGTATAATATATATGCTTTATACTGTGAAATTAAAGTAATATGGTCTAAATCTTGAGTCGATCTGATCTTTATTCTACTAATTCCTTGAAAAAAGAAACATAGGATAAACCCTTTAAATTTTAGTAGACCCAAGTAGAGAGTGCCTAGCTCTAGTAAGCATGGGGCAATAAAGAAAAAATGGGCAACTCTGAATCTGAAATTATTTAGAAAAACTATAAAATGGAATCTTGTAAACAGAACAATAACGTAGTCAAAAATCACAAAAATTTATTATTTCCTACTTTCCACCATATTTTCTTCAAGACTGGTTAAAGCAATATGCTGACACCAAGCAGATGCAACACAGTACAAAAATATATCCTTCACTTTGAAGAATCATTCAGAAGCCTTATTCTTGTAATAACCACCCACCACACTAAAAAGTATTCTGTAAAAATGCATCAGAGTTTGGCTTGCCAGACAACCTTGAGGTATTAGCATCGAAACAAATTAATTCTGCAGTGGAATCCTAACCTGTTGAAAATAACTTGCTGTTTTCTTTGGCAATGGAAGGGCTGGCATTATTTTGACATTGAGTTTTGCCACCAGTTTCACTGCAGCTGTGATTTTACTTGCTGACTGATCTTTACAATGAGAATTTATTTTTGAGAGTCAATTCTTTAGGCTGTTTTTAGTTAAACTGACAGAAGTTTTGGCTATCAGAACACTCAGCATAGATATGAAACTCAGAATAACAGTACAAGTTGATGTCTATCACCAGTTCAATGTAATAATAATTTTCGGTGAAGGTGTTTATACTGATGTAAGTATGACGCAGCTAACGGAATGCAAGTTCTCCAGCTGGAGTTTTACTAGGATTCATTAACTACAATGGAGGCCTTATCCACTGGAATCTGGTTGGTGTGGTATAAAACATCAATGACTAAACTGTAAAAGCTGGAAAAATTCTGTTAAATGAGCAGACTGATGAGTCTAAAAGTAGCTTAATGTGAGGAAGCTAAAAGATGTTTAAGATGATTTTGTACTTAACTCTCAAAGTCTTTCTACAAGGCTCTCTCTAACATAAGAGAATAAAAGTATGAAGGAACACAACACTGAGAAAAAGATTGATTTGTCAGGGGTAGATTTCCCCCCACATTCAATTCTCAGTTCTCCTTTGAGGGAGAATGAGGCTCTTCGTAGTTGAAAGAGACCAGATGGAACCTTTGTTTATCTCTGTTCCCTTGGAGTTTGTTCATCTAAAAGCTGAAAACTTTCACCCGCTTATCTATGAACAGAATGGGATCTAGAACAAGCAATTTGACATCCAGTTACTACACTTATCAAAGATACAGAAATCTGGTTTCCTGCAAAAGACAAGAAAAACTGAGCCTGACAAGATATTTACCTTTTTTTCCCATATTATATGTAACATTGGTTTTATGATCTTGAACATTTATGTTGGAAACCAGAGCATCTGGCACTGCAAGATGTCACACTTAGAGAGTACAATGTTCTCACCTTACCAAGGATATAACAAATGTTGAATTATACCATTCATTTCCACTATTGTATTTTCCTTTTGTGCTTCAGAGTTTAATTAGTTTTAGAATCCCAGCATTGACTTATAAAGTATATAAATATATCATAGTAACGTAAATAATATTCTTAATATAAAAGTCACCTGTCCATAATTTCTAAAGGACAATTTAGAAGACTTTCTCATAGATAAATTTTTCTATTGAAATCTTTTCTTTTCTTTCTTTCCTTTTCCCTCTCCTCTCCTCTCCTCTCCTCTCCTCTCCTCTCCTCTCCTC
>VZRM01004557.1:35178-182689 GCA_013397955.1 Grantiella picta
TTTCCTCTCCTCTCCTCTCCTCTCCTCTTTTTGCCAGGCTAGCTGTCTCTTTTTAGATAAAGTAGTATCATAGGGATGTGCAAATAACTAAGAATTATATTCTAGGGTGGTTTCTATATATGAACAAAAGAATGTTTGGAATTGTGCAAATTTTTAGAGGTACTGTTATTTTTGGAACCATAGAGATGCTTTCTCTTTACGCAATTAATGAAAATACACATTTCCTGAAATTCCTTTGACAAAGAGATTAGTAAATTAGAGCTCAACAATAAATATTTGGGAGAATTTGGTTAATACATGTGAACTCTACAACTGGCTGATTAAAATAAGAAACATTTTAAAAATCAATTTAGTAGTAGAATACTATTTATTATTTATTATTTTTCCTTTTTTGCTTCTTCCTGTTGGTTTTATTCTTTTATGCTTGCACCTATTAACACTGATTTCAGCCATCCAGCATTATAACAACAGGTGAAAAATACAGCATTTATACTCCTGTACAAGGCTGGATCATATAAAACTGGTACAAAAGACAGATTTTTAAGTATGAGAGGACTGCAAAATTATTTTAGTCTTTTACAGAAAATTGTCAGATCAGTAAACCAGTCCTAAGAACTGACTTATTTAAAACATTAAGATTATTTTCTTGTTGAATCAATATGCATGTCTAGAACCTTGTCTAAGAAAACTGTTCAACATGCAAAGTTTTAAGTGCACAATATCAAAGAATAATTTCTGACATTTTGATTCATACATGCTTATAAAGCTCCAAGACAACATGGTTTAATTATAAAACATATTTCTACTGCCTTAGTCATGCCAATTAAATTTGATTGGATACTTTCTTTATTCAACAAGCCCCTTTCATGTCATTTTAATTTACTGTCAAAGCAGCCTGAATATTGGAAACTAAATTATTTACTACAGCCCATAAGCCAATAATGTTCCATTTGTCTCTTACAGAGGGAGACTAGACTAACAAGATTATTAAGGACATTACTTGTAATAGCGAATGTCCTTCACTTTATTTGAGCTTCATGCTGTGCTTTCAGAGATCATACTTCAAAAGAGCTCCATTTCATTCCATCACAGAACTTCTGATATAAATTATTCTTTACTAGCTTTGTAATACTCTGATCATAGAGAAAGTGGACCTGATCTTGTTGGGTAAAAACAGAGGCTTCTTTTCTTAGATGACTACAAAGCTTATTTGTGTTAAACACCTTTGATGCACTCCCTTGTGCCAATAACAGAGACCAGGCAGAAATCAGCTAGATTTATCATACAATGATAACATCTCAGAGATTTCATTCACAAGGGATTTGGTTGTCTTTGCAATGATTTCAAACCAAATTCTGCAATCTAAATGCATGTGATTAAAATCAATCTTGTAAGTTCTTAAAAACACTCTGTAGAGAATGCAATAAATGTAATGCAGAGCAGGCTTCAGGAAACCAACAGATCTAGCATTTCACAAAAAGAGACTTGAAAAATAGAATACAAATTGTCCAAGATATAAGCCTGTCATACAGACTGATACATTGATAAAGGATTACAAACACAAAGAGAGACAGAAAAGATAATAAGCTGGGGAAGGTAATTCTTGTCCTAATGTTAGATCCACTCTTTGTCTTTTTGTTATGACTCAAGTTCAGCAAGACTCTGAAATAGATTATTAACTCAAAGCAAATGAATTATCTAGTTTAAATCCATGGAACTGCTTACATGATTAAACACATTTAAATATTTTTCTTAATTCAAATTTGAGATTTGTTACTTATGATACTGAAACTCTTTCAAAAATCACAAACAAGCAATGAAAACTAGACAGGTTTTTTAAAACTACTTGGAAAAAATTTTCAAGTTTAGAAAAAACAGTTATCATATAGGAAGCAAAAAAACCTCCTTCAAGAGCACACAAGGAGAGGTGGAAGGTAATTCCTCCATCCTCACAGATACACACAAGAAAAATACCCAGCCTTGTGCAGTGTATGCTGAATTTCAGACAGAAGCATTAATGAAGAAGAGAGAGACATTACTAGCCCCATTTATTCTGCATAAATGACTGACTATCCTGAGCTAAGGAGAAAAATTTGAAATACTTGTGAAGAAAGTAACAGGAAAATAGCTTAGGATCAGTACTGTAAGTCTCTCCTATTACTAACACTGTGAAAACTGGGATTATGTAGGGTTTGCCATTTCTGTCCATTTTAATTGCCTTCTGCTTTTATGATGTAGATACACCCTGAAAGCTCACATGATACTATGTGAAAGCTGTGGAAGAGGAAGATAATAACAGAGATACACTTCTCTGCATATTTGACAAAAAATGATGGAATAGCCAGTTAAATAAAATTTTTTAAAAAATGAAAGATCTTGGAAACATTCACAAAAATTAGGGACAAGAATAAATTTCTTTATTTCATCTACTAAGAATGTACTTTCATCATTATTTCTGTATACTTGGTAGGGTACCCACTCAGAACATTCTCCAGTTAGAAGCTTTTACATAATGTCTGCTTTTTACAAAACAAAAAAAAGTTTCTGAATATGCAGAAATAAAGAATAGGAAAAGACAACAATAATGCTTTATTGATGAAAGCACTTTCTTATGATGGAGGAGGGCATAAGGTGATAATTTAGTGTTCCAGCACAGATTTACTGGATAATGGCCAAATATTTCAAAGAAAACACAGCTGTAATGTTTATGTTAAAAACAACAGGCTAGGGTGGCAGTCAATCAGACATTCTGTATCTTTCAAGTACTGACAATAAATTGTTTCTTTCCATGCAATAGAAAGATTGCTAAAGTGTAACATGACAGAAACCTTTGAGAAAATGGTGTCCTCCTTATAGGAAGGATTTCTTATTTGCTTTTTCAAGCACCTCTTAAAGACAATCCCATTTACCAGCATCACTTAATGATTTTAACAGAATTGGAACTGAAACTGAGAAATATCACTACAAATAAAGCTGCTGCTTTACCAGCATAATACATAAGAATGGAGAGAAGATGTAATCCTTTATATCTTCATGACCTTTTTGAATCTTTTTTACAAACCTGTACTGGAACTGTGTATGTTGTACATATAAACAGTGCAAGAGAATAGCTAAAATCTGCTCTGAAAAACTGAGCAGAAGCTTGCCTTTAAATGGGGAGACTTTATCAAAGTGACAACTATGGAGTTTCTCTTCATAAAATCAGATACAGCAAACAAAGACTCTCTTTTTATTCTCTGTGGTAATGTGACACATCTACTTCGTCTGCTGTAGTACAAATTTACTGGAACATACAAAGTCAAAAATTACTCAGTGGTCCCCTTAAAAAAATAAAAAAAGTCTTGCTGTACTGTTTATATATCGAAATGTACTTTATGACTCTACTACACTTAAGATATGCTTCCCCATAAATGTTTACGTAAAGAGAGTCCTAAGTCTTCCAGTTTACTTACCAAACTCCAGTACATTTAATAGGATATACAATCTTGATAATGATACAGATTACACAAAATTACACAGGATTTATATTTTTCATGTTTAGATTCATTATTGACAGTGTTAAATCTAGATGTATTTCAACAATCTGAAAGTTAAAAACACTGACTTGGTGGTTTTTACTCAGCATATACTGATGCAAGAGAATCCAATGAGCATTTCTGTCAAGTCTTTGAGAAGCTGTTACCTATTAGTTGCTCACACAGGACAAGTATAAATTTTTCCTAGATCAGATAAAAAATGTGAAAGAAAAATTGAGAATTTGAAAAAAAACCAAAAAAAATAACAACCTTAAATTCTAAGGATAAATCCCATAATGTCCATGTAATTTTCTATGAAACAAGAGCATAGTTCTTAGTGTTAAACCGAATCTTACAAGCTGCAATCCCAATGTTTTAATCCATTTTTATGAAAATAAATTTTTAAAGAAGTGTGCTTAGAATTCATGAGATTCTCATATTCTGCAGGATTAAGCATAAATGCAGTATAAAAAAACCCCACAGCACTGAAATATATATAGACATATATCTATATTCCCGTATAAGGCACATTAAATATATCAATAAAAACATATGTGTTCCATTTAGGTACTTTATATCTGTGTGAATGCATTAATGCACATGTAATATAGGCATGAACAAAAAGTATAAAAATACACTATATTCAAATGAGTCATTCCAGCAGTTCTATCCCTGGGAAAACACATCTAAGAGTAAGAAATTAATATGGTTGCCATACATACATACATACATACATATATATTTATAGGTACCCCCAGCATACATATAATAGAGCTGGAATTCATCTGAGGGAATTTTGAAATCCAGTCTCCTGGATTTATTTATCCCAAACATTTATTTCATTTGGGCCTACATGATAGGAAACCCTTCCTCTTTTATATTCATGTATGTTTTTGATAAGCATAAAGCTAAAGTAATTTAGTGGTAAATTAGGCCTTGTAAAACTATATAGAAAGATGTCCAACAAGTAGTTTCATGTGACTTTTCTTGATTTATGTTACAGATGTGTTTGTATTAAAAGACAAAAAGGCTGAATTCTTTAACATTTTAGTATGAAAAAATATGTGCATAAACTAATGTGGGGTTTTTTTGTGATTGAACTTTATACACCATGTTCCATTTTGACTGAAACAGTGAAATAACTAGCATGTTGCCTCTCTGAAGCCGAAAGCAATTTCCTTTTCTAATTTTAGTTATGCAAAGCCTATGGGCATCATCAGCATTTAGTAATTAGTTTTATAATTACTGCTGTTTTGCTCACTGTCATTCAATTTTTCTTACAACATGGTCTGGGATTGAAACATCCCACATCCACAGCTGTGTAAATTGCCATCCATTTATAAGACAAAAAAAGTAACATTCAACATACATCATTATTCAGTCAAGAATGTGTTATTGGTACTTAGGTGATGCTTTGAGTACATAAGCTGCACAGCGAGATACAAAGAAAAATATATTTAAAACACTTAATAAATGCTTTAAAATATAGGAAAGCCTGGAAAATCTAAATCGGAAACAAAAGAATTTCCACTGAATGATATTTCAGATTATTACTGATACCAATTTCTGTTCCAAACATGGAAAAAAAAATCTGTTTTTGTTTAAAGACGTATACTGAGCTGGAAAGCAGTTGAATTCAGAGTTGCTAATAGTGCAGCTTGATCATTATTGATATAAGATTTGGTAACTAACTGCAAAGTCCTCTAACCAAGAATTACCTATTCATATAGTATCAATGTTTTTAGATATGATATTTCAAAATGTTTGATGTCATTGACCAGTTAATTTTATGAATCCTAAAAATACAACTGGATTTCAGTATGAGATATTTGCTTAAACCTAGCAATTTTTCTTAAAGAGGTTATACCCCAGAAAAATTGGAGATTGACCGGAACTCTTATGTTACTCTTTTAAAAATATTATACTCCAAAATTTATACTGTAAAAAAATTCTAATTTGAAATATTATTTTAAGGCTAGAAATGTAAAAGTCAAATAAGAATGAAAAATATATATATTTCTTCTTTAAAAAACCATAATTTCTTCAGCGGGCAAGAAGCACTATATTTTCTAGAATATGCATGGTTTACAAAAATTGATCATGGAGAGAAGCAAGTGCCACAAAAGGCTCTGCCAGTGTCAGTCAGCTACCATGGATGCCAACCTGCTAGGGCAGAGCTGTGCTCCGAGGGGGAAACCTCTTCCCTCAGCAAGGGTGAGAGCAGAGAGCACCAACAGGCATCAGCAATGGGATGACCCATTTTTGCCATTCCTTCCTTGTGACCAGAAAGCAGAGTAACAAAGTCTTTTTGATCTTATTGGCTATCCTTTGCCAAGCTTAGCTAGGAGAAAGCAGCTGCTAATAAACATAAAGCTGTTACACACAAAGGGCTAGACTGTGCTCAGCCCACTGAAGGATAGAGCAGATATGCTGCTGCAGAGGAAAAATTTAGGCACATTGCCTTCAAGGATTTTTGCAGCCGTGTCTGCTATTTTATGTTTTGTGACAGCTAAAGTCTTACATTTTTGTTTCAAGAGAGAAAATAATTCTAAGCGTTTTGCTACTTTTTTATTGCAAAAATAAGTCTTGATTTAGAATACTTCTCAAAGCAAATATAGCATTCAGTACGACCCAAGTCAGAAAATTCACCGTTTCCCAAAGAGCAAAATTTTTAGAGCCTTCAACAAACCCTGAAAAACACCAACCAAATGCCTTGTTTCCAGTTACCTAGACAGTACGAGATGCTCAGAGTCAAGACTCAGGCAACCACCATAGTGGATACTAAATCTCCTGCAGAGCATACCAACTGCTCTTACCCTACAGATTAATGGTCACATCCTACTCCACAGCCCATCCCTCAGACCTCTAGAGCCCACCAGTTGGTGTCGTGGTCTTCTCAACCTTATCTGTGCTACAGGCAGGCAGTGGGATGCCCAGCACAGCTATTCCATGAGCAGAGCCCAAATCTCTGGGGGCTGAACTGTCCAGCTCAGGCCTCTGCCAGCAGAAGCACAGTCTTTCTGAGGGCCATGCAACTCCAAGGGTATTGTCCCCAGGGATGCAGCTCTGTCGGGAAACTTAACTTTCATCTTTTCAGAATTTTTTCTGTTTGTTTTGGAGTCTTTGGGATTTTTTTTTCTTTTCTTTTTCTTTCTACCTGTATGGGCAAATATTATTACCACCTCTGCTTCCCTTCATTTCTTAAAATACCCAGAATGCATTTAATTTTTGAGGAGAAGAAACAATTTCCATTTTTGAACCTCTGAAAAAAGCCTGTTGGGGGACTATCTGGCTATATGTAACTAGACCATTCTTTCAGGGAAAAAAAAACAAACAAAAACACAGCAACATAGGAACAACACAGGAAGCCAAACACAAAATCCGTGAAATGAAAATTCATGCATTTGTGCCTCACAGGTTTTGGCCTTCATTACCAAAACCACACAAATCCACATAAAAAGCTTTTCCATCTCTGAAATATGCAACAACACTTTTATTGCAACTGCAGGAAACACACCTGAATAAAACCCAGTTATTTCTAATAGAACTGAAGTATTGTGTGCATTGATACATCATTCAAGCTAGATGAAAAGCATGTCCTACACTATGTCTTCCACTTATTTGAATGACATGCTACACAGTATTTCAAAGAAAAAGCTGTAAAATACTCTATTCATGTATTGTTCAGGACAACTATTACCAATGTATGATGTATGGGAATATCATTACAGAAAGATATTTTAGAAGCTGGAGTTATGGATTGACTAGAGTCTATTTAGATGCCTGTTTACATGTGGGGAGACAATTTTGTGGCAAAAAGCTGAGACAGGAAGTTGAGCTAACCCTCCTACACTACAAACATGGAGAGCTGCTTAGGGAATTCTGCCTGAAAATCCCCTCTTCAGATGGATCTAGTAAAACAGTACAAAAGGGGAATAGATAATTCATTAGTAAAGAAATACTGTCTGATGGATGGAGCAGATAACATAAGTTATTAGCTGTAGCACTCTTTTTTCCTAGCTTTTGAATACTCTCTGCAAGAACATGTGCAAAGTATTCTGAGAGCTTCAAATTACAATCCTCATATAAATGTGAAGAAGTAATATTGTACATTCCAGAAATCTCTTCATTCATAAAATATTCCTGACCATATGTCTGTAAACTAATAGCAATCACCAAAATGGCATGAAACATGGCACAAAAAAGTGTGAAAAATAACACATGACAGAGATCTGATACATCTTCATGAAGAAGTTTCAGGGGAAAACACTCCAATGTCAGCAACATTTAGTGGCTATCAGAAATTTATTTCTTCTCATTTTGTCATTACCTATTAATCCCAACTATACAGCCAGTAAAAGGTTAAAAAGGGAATAAATTAAAATTATTGTCAATCATTATATACAGAAAAATAATTAACTCAGTATGTTTATTTATCTATTTTTTCATAGTAGAGTAAATGAATGATTGATGACAGGTTCCTTGTTTTCTTTTCCTTCATTTTGTCAGTATAAATGATCACTATGAAACTAAACGGAGGCATTAAAATTGAAATTGTTAGAAGCAGAAAATATACAGCAGATGGATCCAGATTATTTCAACTTTCTTGTTACTCTATTGTAACTTAGTAAAATGCATTTATATATAAACCAAGAACTCCATTAATAGCAGAAAGAAACGGTAACCTGACTTACTTTCCTCTCAAACATTACATATTAGTATTCAGGCTTCCCTCTTAAAAAAGAATCTTTTAATAATTTTATATAGAAGTTGTGCAAATGAATGTACTTATCCTCTTCTTCCTTGTATAAATATACAATTTATCACTGGATAACTCATATCTAAAACTTTGGGCAAAGATGCCTAAGCATTCTTAAATGCTGACTAGAGCTCTGAATAACACAACCCTAGTACATAGCTTTGGGGAAGGTATAAGGGAAAATGTGGGCACTGTCGATTGAAAAATAGTCCATTGGTTAATGTGAGATGAGGGAAGAAAGTGAGCTAGAGACTCAGTGGTCTCTTCAGTCTGTCCGTAAGAGTACACTCAGTGTCCTCCCAGCAGGGAAATGGTGAGCGAGATCACTACATATGCAAGCATTTTCTTTTCTTACTCACTTCAAAAACAAGAGAAGCAAGACCTAAGCTCTGAAATCACTCCAAATTCTTGAGGACAGATGAGATCCCAGGGCTCTGAAGTGAGGGCTGAAGCACAGTTTCCCTTGAGCTGACCAAAAATTGCTGGCTGGGCTAGGAAAGTTAACTGAATGCAACTGCATTTTTGAAAGTTAAAGGAACTGACCCAGGAGTCTGAGGAGACTGCTTTTATACAGGATTAAAAAGAAAGTAAAATATCTGTCTCCCAAAGTGATTCACAGTGGTAAATGGTTGAGAGCTTGAAACCCTTTTCTGTTACAGAATTTACTGTTGAGAACACAACTGAGGGAAGTCACTGGCAAAATCTGTGGCTTTCTTTCCACTTGTGAAGAAACGTATGGACTCTGAAGTAGCCATTTTTTTTGTTAAAGACATGTCTCATCTCTTTTCACTACTCGGAAATACTAGAGACAGCTGAGCTCAAATCACTCAGATAGTCTGAGTTCACTTAACTCTAATTTTGAACCAAAAAAGTCTGAATTCAGGAGGAATTATTTTCTTCCTATTTCCATACAAATTTTGGCTTCAGTTAAAATGTTCTCTTAGAAAGTCAGTTGCTTTTCCCTGCAGATACCTCATTTCTGTTCCCCACAGGATAAGATGACTTTGAGGCAGATCTGGGTTGAAGGTAACAATTTGTGTATGCTTAGGAAGGATCTCCTGAGCTCACTCAGTTTGGCTGGGCTGTGGTTTCCCTTGTCCAGATATAAAATTGGTACCCAACATGACAGTGCAAGTTGTCTGAATAAGGCTGGTATTAGACTGAAAGGTGTTATAAGGAACTTTTCAGACAACTCTGAGCAGATTTTTTTTTCCAGAAATCTGAATTCTGTGGGTGAGATAACATTGCACTTCTACTATCCTGGCCCATTCAATACCCTAACTGTGAAAACCACTTGCCCCAGAAGATTAATTCCCCAGTCTCACCTTGTGATGCCTATTCTCTATGTTCAGTTCTTTCTATCACAACCTATTTTTACTGAAAGGATTATGCCATTGAAACAAAATTTAAAATCAAGGGTAACCTTCAGCATTCACAATTATTCATGAGAATTCACCTCTTGACATTGTTCAATCCTTATCAGCAAAAGGAATCCAGAACCACATCACAATGAGACAGACATTCATGTCAATTCCCAAAGTAAAAAAAACCACCAAAATGACATGTCCATATTACATGAAAATGTGTATTAGATATATGTCATTGGCTTAAACCAGAGAATATCACACTGGAATAGTTACTGCAAGTTCTACTTTAGGTTTTTATGACACTGTTATTGAAATATTGTGTTCAGCTATGGTTTCCTCCATTCTCAAAATGGCATTATGTTAGAAAATTGGATAGGACTCAAATAAGAGCTACAAGAGTGATTAGACTTCTAAAAGTCATTCCCTATAGTGAAAGACTAAGAAAGCTCAATTTATTTAGTTACTGAAAAGAAGGTTAAGAGGATCACAATACCTACATGTGGAAGAGATTTCTGACAGTAGGCAGCTCATTAATCTAGTGAAAAAGGTATAACAAGATCCAGTGTTTGGATGCTGAAGCTGAAATAAGACTACAAATGAGGCACACTTTTTTCACAGTGACAGTAATTAACCGTTGGAACAATCTGCCCAGGGATGTAGTTGATTCTTTATCATTTAAATGCTTTACATCAACATTAGATACTTTCCAAAGAGATAAGCCTGCGTCTCAAACAGATGCAGAAAATGCTGGATGAGGTTCTGCCTTGGGTCTGTAAGAAGTCAGCCTGGATGCTTATCACAGCTGCTCAACATTGCACCTCAACAAAACAGTTCCACAAATGCTCTGTGCTTCCAGTACCAATCGCTCACATCCATCACATCTATCCTTAGCATGCAGCTCAGTTCAGACTGAACAGACTCTGTCTACGAAATTCACCTTCCTGTTTGACAGGTAAAATGAGAGCCCTTTCAAGGCAGATATGGACATCTTCAGATATCATCCCATGTCACATCACTGTCAGGCATAATCACTGCTGGGGACCAAATTACACCAAAACTGCCAATAAGCACACACTATAAAGCTTGAGCATAGGCTTAGCTGGGTGCTTCTACCCAAGGAACATCTGTTGGGCTGACCCCAAGCTAGTGATGAGTGAGTAATTACATAGCAAATGGCCTCTCAACATAGATGCCTGTATGTAAAATACAGTTCCTTTATGTTTAATGAGATTGTTGGAGAATCAAGAAGCTCCATGAGGATGTTGAAGAAACCAACAGAAGCTAAATGTGTGATGAGGTTAGGTGAGCTGCTAATTTTCCTTTCAGCTCCTTAGTAACATACAAAAAAAAAAAGACTTGCCCTTTAAATCTTCAGGACAGGCTGTTGGAGCAAAAGAATAGCAGAGAAAAAAAGACCAGAGAGATAGAAACTCCAAAGAGCAGGACAAGAGTAAATAACAGCACACAAAATAAGCAGAAACACCTGATAAATAAAGGTAGAGAGAAAACAGTGTTTTAAAGTATTTAATAGATGAGAAAAAAATTATCTTCAGAAGAACAAAGTTAAACACCCCATTTAATCAGATCTAGGAAGGAATAGAAAGAACCATTTAAAATGTAAATAAAAAATAAAAACTATGCCCTCAACATGTTGTAGAAGAGTGAAAGTCCACAGAAAATCAATCACTCCTGGACTTGCCATAAAATATACTTGCTACAAGCCTTTGTAGGTTTTTTTAGAATACCTAGTTATACTGTTTTTCTTTTGACACGACAAATATTGGCAACGGACTGCAAAACTTCTAAAAGTTACTAAAGGGAGGGGTTTTTATTATAGTATACTCCTAATTAAGACAATATAACACAGAGATTCGATATAAAATGGATTAGCAATATTCTTCCTGTTTGATTTCCTCACTATCTACCCTGAATGCCAATCTTCATGTTATTCTGAAGAATATCTCCTCACAGATATGGGTTAAATTTCCTTTCATTAAATATAGCATTCTTGCAAAGGACATGAAGATAGTGTTATTGGTTAAGAACTGGACTGTTGGTCTTAGGACATGGAAAGAGGGCTGTATTCCCTGCTCTTACACACACTTCTCATGGGATATTGAAAAAGTCACTCTTGGCTTTGTAAATGTGCTCAGCAGCTGCTTCTTATGATCAGATTACCAAAGTGATGAAATCTTTTTAAAATCTGGCTATTTATTTTGTTGCTGAATAGGATCAGAGATCTTTTGAAATCTGGCTGCAGTTGGAGTGCTGCGCTCTTTTGAAAACTAGCCCTAAAACTGTATATGCCTCAATTTGTCTATTAGCACTATCAGCACTGTTCAGCATCAAGAGGATGAGAAACAGCTCGCATACACAGTAGTTCAAATTTGAAAGGGGATGTATAGATGTACAGTTGCTCTTATAATTGTAGAAATACAATATGTACTTACAAAAGAAAATAAAAAAGCAGCTCCTGATTTTTCCTAACCTTTGCACAACTGATTTTCTTTCAAATCTAAAGTGAGATAATGTTGACAATATTATTCTATTTGCTATAGGTAAAGTTTGGGAATAATCTGTATGCATTAAAATGTGAGGAAAGATATTTCTCTGTCTTCTTTTTATGATTATGAATATGCATTTAATTACTTTACGGATGATGAAATAAGACACAGAATTTTATACTTGCATGTGGTACCATCCCATGCAAAGCAAAGCAAAACCAATTTTTATGCGATACGAGCAGAATGCAAAGTGACAACACATACATGCTTGTGCAGATGCACTAGGCTAATTCTGTGAGTAAGAATTATAAGGAAGGATGAGCTCAAGCAATGAAATTAAGGTAGGAATTTTCTGACAGCTACATTCAGGAGGAGAACTCTGGCACAACTGGTGTTAAGTATTTTGTTAGGCATTTGCCTTTCTTTCCTTCCATGGTAACAGAAAGTGCACTATGACTAAAACCTTTGAAATTTAAAATAAAAATATTCACTTTGGCTTAAAAGCTAGCAAATAAACAGAACATCATGTTTCTTAAGGGAGCTTAATATTTTAAAACAACACAAGTTCCCCAGCTGTGTAGTGATTCTTATTTTGCTCGTGATCTCGGGTAGATATAGAGGCTTACATGTTCTCTAAATTGTAAGCTCTCTACGAAGGGTGTTCTTTAATTACTGACAGCTAATGAAAACAGTTTTTACTGATCTCTCTAATGTCCTGGGAAAGTCTTTACTATGGATTCATTGTATTCTACTTTATATCCCTGATTGAAATGGGAGACCACAAGAGCATAGGGATTTGGTGGAAACTCGATTTCCTTCCTCCAGCTTCAAAGAGAACAGTTGCAGAAATTAAGCTGCGTTGATATTGTGGTCAAACTTTGGTCAGACTGTGGTTATACTTGCATATTATATAGATATAAAATCAGTGCACTTTGGTTTTTAAAACTTCTGGGTCTACCTTCAGTATCTAAATCTTGCTCTGTTGACCAAAGGTATCTAATTTAACTATTAGATGAAAATGAATATTAAGTCCATGTACTTCAAACTTCACTTCCAGGGCTCTGACTATTGTTTAAGCCAAATATTGAGCCAGTCACTTTGGAAAATACTAGTAAATATACAACAGCAAACATATGAGATGGGAAACACAGAGTTTCTATTTCAACAAAGGATTTTTTGTTTCCTTTCATTGCAGACAAAATATTTTGAGTCTTAATTTTTTACTTGTAATGTAGAGTGTTGTAACTCTTGGTAAAAAAAAACTATAAAACTTCATTCAGTTACACTGCTTTATTCCGTCTGAACACCCCCATCTTGGTTTTTTAATTTGTTTGTTTGGGGTTTTTTTAGGTTTCTGCTGCATTCATTATCAGTTGGTTAATCTATTTCTTCATACAGATGTATTTATTATCCCTGCAATAGACATCCCTCAACAAGATCTAAAGGCAGGATTCATTCAATGGGAGATATATGGTAGAAGTTCAGATGACCCAGAAAAACCAATAAACTACAATAACAGAAGACTAAGCTCTATGGAATTTAGCAGTGCTTTATGTATGTCCTTACACTCTCTGCCCAGCTGGGGAGACTAAGGTATGAAAGCTGCACTGCAACTGTTAAATGCAACCACAAGATCCAATTCCTCAACTGCTTTCATTTGCAAAATATTGCACTGCAATATTAAGCTTGACTGAGGCTTCGTCCAAAGCACTCTTCATAGCAAAGGCACTTTCCTTCTGCTCAGCAAAGGGTGAATAAAAAGACAAATAAAAGTACCATCAGATATTGCAACCTACAGATAGCGACAGCCTTTTTTCATTTTACCTATCAAAAACTACAGCAGTGATTACTGCTCCTGATCATTACAAGTAAAAGCAGAACAAGTGCTTGTGCCACACCAGATTCATTGCACATCTGTAATTGGCTAACCCCACCAAGCGTGTTATTTCAAAAAGCTATGTACACTGCACATATAATTTAAGATATTCCTGCTTCTAAAAAAGACCACCTGGAGCTAACCCATGCAATATAAAACATGAATGTAAAGATCATATGGAAGCATTTTATTAAGCGCTTTGGAAAAGCGGCCTGTCGAGGCACTGACTTTTCCACAGAAATTTTTACTGGATGAAAATCCATATCATTGCAGTGACAAGAAATTAACTTGGTTTTAATTTGAAAGTTTTCCCTGGCTTATTTTATTATCATTGCTGAGGCTGGAGCCAAAGCCACCATCAATACTATACTCCTCCTGACCTATTTACCTCTGCAAGCCTGAAGCCCATGCTCTTGCCATAACCCATTCAGCCAATACCATCAATGTTCTCAACCATGAATTGTATGACAACATCCACCACCTTTAGCTGGAATGAGGAAAGTATGTTCTCAGCTCAGGAGTGAATTCTTATTGTCATTGTAAGGACTACTGTAATACAGAGAAACACGCACATCGAAGGAAGAAAGAATGAAGTGAAAAGCTAAAAACTTTGGGATTTCTTTTTAATATTAATATTCTTCACCAGATTGTTTTTATTACCAGGGCATGCAAATTTAGAGAGAAATGCTGGACTACATACAGAAGAAAGTCAGCACTGGACACTGAGTACAAGGGGAAGACATTTTGTATATTTCAGGTCTCAGCTATGGATTCAAAAAAATCTCAAATGGCTAAGAAAAATAAACTGTATTACAAGAACATACTGAAAATGCAAAATTGACCAAATCATTGTAACAGCACAGGAAGAGAAAGAAAGATGAACTTCTGTGTAATAGAATGTAAATACAGTAGTGGCTGTGAGTGAGAGAAAAGACACCTAAGTCACCTTTTCTATTTCCTTGCTCTTAAAACACTTACTGGTTGGTTGTTTTCATATTTAATTGTTAAGTTTCAAGGTGGAGTTCTAGCAATAAACAACTCTTCTAGGGACTGACATCTGATTGACAACATTTTAGAAAAAGTATTAATTTGTTATCAGCAGTAAACGTTTTGTGTCTCCACAGAAGTGATGGATAGAACGTTTTATGATACAAATAAAGCACCATGAGAAACTATATCAGTCTATCATTCCTGCTAGCAGAACTGGAAGGATCAGGTAGGTTCTTTTTATGCCTTTATTTGTGAAAAGAAAAAGAAAAAGAAAAAGAAAAAGAGAAAGAGAAAGAGAAAGAGAAAGAAAAAGAAAAAGAAAAAGAAAAAGAAAAAGAAAAAGAAAAAGAAAAAGAAAAAGAAAAAGAAAAAGAAAAAGAAAAAAGAGCTGAACTTGAAATGGTTTTCCCATCGTTTCTGTTATGCTTGACAAAAACCAAAACTTTTCAAAGACTTTTATCTCCAGTAGCCTAGCGTTTAGGACAGCAATGAAAACACAATAAATAATAGTAATAACAACAACAACAACAACTGCATCCTTATACTGAAACAAATAAATTTTAGGCTTGATTTACTAGGCTGCATANAAAGAAAAAGAAAAAGAAAAAGAAAAAGAAAAAGAAAAAGAAAAAGAAAAAGAAAAAGAAAAAAAGAAAAAGAAAAAGAAAAAGAAAAAGAAAAAGAAAAAGAAAAAGAAAAAGAAAAAGAAAAAGAAAAAAGAGCTGAACTTGAAATGGTTTTCCCATCGTTTCTGTTATGCTTGACAAAAACCAAAACTTTTCAAAGACTTTTATCTCCAGTAGCCTAGCGTTTAGGACAGCAATGAAAACACAATAAATAATAGTAATAACAACAACAACAACAACTGCATCCTTATACTGAAACAAATAAATTTTAGGCTTGATTTACTAGGCTGCATACATTGTTGCCTGTGATCCAAACATCATTGTAATTTGCAAATTTTAAATCAGCATTTAAACCACGTTTATTCCCAGTTTATTGATGATCATATCCAGAGAAGTTTCTGCAGAAAAACACAGAAACTCTTTTCTTAATAGTAATTTTCACTTCAATTCACTTTTTTAAACCGTATAATTAATAATCAATTAATTATACAGTTACTGTGTTTAACTTGGCTCTGCCAATATAATGTTCTTACAGTATTTTAAAACTGTAATTCCTATGAACTAGGACACCAAATGCCTTACAAATACTTCAGTATACAATGCATACCTAGTTGACTTGCAATTTCAGAGATTTAAGCTAGGTTTGTTTGATAAGAATTGTTTTCCATTTATGCATGTTTGTAAAAAAAAATACAATCTTACTTTTAATCCTTTAGGGCGTGAAATTTCCCAATATTTTCCCAACTGCTTTGAGGCTAAAACACCTCTCTACTACAAACTTCACACCACCAACACTTGCAAAGAATAGGTTTGTCCTGGAATCTGTATCAGTCACCTGAACTATAAAGACTTGTAGAGGTGATTCTACATTTAAATAAACCTTCTCAAGCAAGCATTTAAATAAACCTTCTCAAGCTCTTCTGCCTATCAGCATCACTAGAAGTTTTACTACACTTTACTGCTAAAGAGCCTATACTATTGCCAGAATTTTTTTTACATTTGTAATACACATAAACCCACTTTTTTCTTGAATTTTTCTAGTCCCATTAGGTTTTTTTCTGAATGTCTCTACCTGTCTGTGCCGACATTCTGCACCTCAGACATTCCATTTTACTTGCTATATATTTCCCTTTAATTCCCTAAGTTTTCTATAACTACACATACTTTTTTTTTCAAATTAACTATTTTACTTTCATTCCGAAAAAGGAGGCAGTTTTAGAATTTCCAGGTGCATAGGAAATTATAATTTCATAATTTTTTCTTTAGGCATTCTAGTCAACTTTTATTCTATTTTTTTCCATCAAAATTTTTCCTCACAGTCAGTTTCACACATAAGTCTCCCCACTAGGCAATTAGGCCCTCAAAAGCACTAAGTATATTGGTTGATACCCTCCTCCATTTGCCAAATTTGAAGTCAACTAGGTCATAATCACTTGTCACCAGTCAGCTGCCAACTCTTAGTCCTGTATTCAATTCATCTTGTCTATGACAATGAGATTCAAACAGTCACCTCATTTTGGGTCCCGTATCTTTCATACCAGAAAAGCATCAATAAATCTCACAGAAAATATTCGTGCTTTACCACTGACCTCCTGAAATTTTCAGCAGTTGGCTTCTCTTACATTCAAACAACTAATCATCTTTAACTCATGTAATAGGTTGAAGACTAGGATACCTCCCCCTATGGCTGCCCTGCCCCTGTGGCCACATAAACAGGTTTACAATGGAGAAACATTATGTTTACAATCAGTGTTTGCTACTGATACACAGTCAGAGCACGATAGGGGCCTATATATAAACAAGGATCATATTCTCCTAAGAACAATGGCTGCAAGGCAGGGAGAAATAAATTACAGGGCTATCAAGAATTCTCCAGCACCAGAGAGGAAATCCGGCACAAAGGATTTGGATTCGGAGACCACCTTCATATCAGGAAGACCACCAATTCATCTGCATTATCCTGGTTTCATCTGATTGACTTTTTTACATCAAACTTTGAAAAACAATGTCTTAGGCCAAAAACACTAAGGAAGAAAGTAATTCTTACTTGTTTGCCCTTATAGACGGGCTCCCTGAGACAGAATTGTGCAGTGGTTCAGAACAGAAGGCTGGTCTTACTGGAAGGCTTGAGGGTTTTAGCAGGGAAAGGCTTGTACTATCTTGTACCTCCTGCTCAGAACACTCCATTTAAAATAGAAAAGGCTAAAACCAGGTAATGTTATTTAAAGTGTTTCCACAATGAGATCATGCAGAAGAGAACAACTTATTTATCTCTTATAAATGCATATGTATCTAGCAGAAAAAGATATTTAAATTAATGAAAATAATTCCACTTGACATTTGGGATAACAATTACCATACTTTCCAATTATCATTATTGCTTATTTTCTTTCTCAGAGAATTCAAAGCGCTGGACTCATTTCCTCAACCCCAAGCCCCACAGTATGATATGACATCAAGTTTATTTTCAGCCTACACTTACATACTTTGTTTATTTTGAGAATGGATCCTTTAAAAACATGCTGGTTTGAAGGAAACAGGTGTCATTTTGTTTTAAAGCAAGATTTTCTTCTTGTATTTATCAATTTTTTTAATCTCTCTACCAACGCAGACTTGAAGTAACATTGGGTGCTTTGTGGCAAAGAACTTTTCAGAGTTATATTTACTTACATTGAACAGGAATGATTTGGATGAGAAATATTTCAATACACCACAAATACTTCTGAAAGCATCTGATTTCTCCTCATACTCATGATATATATTAATTCCAGAAGACAAATGTGTAAAACTACCTAATTGTAGAACACGAAACACTAAAAGTAGAGATGGCTAAACTAAAAGTGACATTCTTTACGCAACCCAGCAGTCAGTCAATATTATTTACTGAAGTCCTTTTCACTCCTCAGCTACAATCTCTCACTCATCTCTTCTCTTACAGCAGAAGTAAGTGTTTTCTTACTTAAGTAACATAAAACGCAAAGTTTTGGCTTAAAAAAGAAAAACTCATGATAAGCCCACCCTTAACTTGGCATACCCAAAGTTGCCTTACATATTCCAGTTTCCACATGTCACGTCATTCAACAGGAAATTAAGTTCATGGCCTTGCCCAGAACACTTGTATCTCTAAAGACAGAAATTAACATCTCACTTCCACGAAAACCAGAATAATTAAAATCTATAACTATTTCAATGTCATCATGGCAAATTTCCAGAACAATAGTTGGCAAAATTATGCATGGAGTACTGGGTTTAATCGCTGCCTCAAAGTAAACAGAAATAGTAAAATCTGGGGACTCTGTTCAAGGCAAAGGGCCACAAGCCTTCTTTTTGTAGG
Source organism: Grantiella picta (assembly GCA_013397955.1). Lineage (NCBI taxonomy): Eukaryota > Metazoa > Chordata > Aves > Passeriformes > Meliphagidae > Grantiella > Grantiella picta. The sequence continues at coordinate 54,150 of VZRM01004557.1, forward strand.
GACAGAGGTACCAAGTCAGAACCAATGTCCCAAAAATTGCCAAAACCTGAAATATACAGCATGACTTTACATCAGCCAAACACATTCAACACACCAAAGAACATCGCTGTGCCTCATGCTCCTTCTCTCCCTTCCTTCTCTTCACTGAAAAAGGAAAAAAAGTGTGGCTTGGCAAAAACACCCACAGTGTGGTGGAAAAGAATATGAAAACTTGCATGATCTTCGAATGCTCTGAGAAACAGTTTGTGCTAAAAGTATAATGAAATTTGAAGTCAATAATTTGAAGACAATATTCCAAAATGCAAAGGTCCTCACAAGAGTTTGATGTTGGAACAGATCTACAAGGCCTAGTATCAGAATGCACAAGAGGATTTCAACTGCCATGCCACATAAAGCACCACTTCCTGGCTGAACACATAGTATGTACTACGAAAACACTTCCATTTCCAGATAACTTTAAAAAAACTCACATTTGAGTTCAAAAAATTGATCAGCAGCTCATTTACTGTTGTCCTCAGAACATGCCCCAGCTTCAGAAGAAAGACTTTTGGAAGGATGGAAACAGTGGAGAATAGTACCGCTATTCATAACATATTGTATTACTATCGAGACTGAAAATTTTATTCCTACTGACTCTAAGTAATTTGATTATTTTCTTCCATAAAAAATCATATCCTGTTTTTTAAGAACTGGCTTTAAACTCATCTGCTATAAGTTGTGTGTGTATTTGTTTATAAGGACTGAGACTTCCTACACACAGAAAGCCTTAGACAATGCACCAAAAGAAAAATTACTGAAGTCTGCTGTATTAGAGGATGGAAATTTTTTCCATTTTTAGCAAATGTCAAGTCATTGGCTATTGCTTTTAAGTTTAATAAAAGATATAATGGTTTTTAGATCGCCTCTAAATAAAGATTACTATGAATGGAGAAATGATTTACCAATAGTCACCACAATGAGATTTCTTTAAAGGTTACAATCATCAGTTATTTAGCTGATACTCTGCTGAGAATGCCTGGTCATTTCTTGAATAATGCATAATGTTCATTGCAGATTTGATCTGTATTATAACAATACAGATATTTCTAAAATAATGGAGAAAACTATCTGTTACTTTCCAATTGCTCAAGATATTTCCATGAACTAATTGACTCTGAAAATATTATATGGAGTTACCTGAGTGCTCATTTGCAAGCGCAACTTGTAGTGATTACTACACAATAGGCATAAAAAAACAAACTCATCAGCCTTTACAGACTTCTAAGGAAAGCTGTGATAAATACAGGGCAGAGTAAAGGACCTTCCTGAAATACTGAATTAAAATTATTTAATTGCTGTATGGTATTGGGGGACAAATTTAAAACTAAGCTTTTAAAATTAATGATTAACACAAGCCGACCGACACATTTGGGGGAAGAAAAAAATAGCAGTTGCCTACACAATGTAAGTACCTCTCAAATAATTTTCCAAATATCTTTAAGTTATTCGGAAGATTGCTTGTGCACACACAAAATATAATGTCTAGTGTTTTATTGTAGGTTTATCAACCATACTTCACATGAAGCTGCAAGCTATTTATGTGAGCTTGTTTATACATATGAACTTCTTCAAGGGCAGCAAAAAGCAACCTTAATAAATGAAACTGAATTTCTTCTGATGTAATTTCATGAATGTTTGATCAGAATATGGTAACAGGTTTCTATGCGAGGAAAACTGGTGAAGTCATAAAATATACCTGTACTATACAGTTAAACCTGCTTGTGGGGAATACTTATATAGTGAAACACTCTTTCATCAAGCTTTGTTTCGATATACTGGCACACAAATAATAAAATCCACTCAGTGTAAAGCTAAGCACCCAAACAGGAGGAAACAAAAGGCAAAACCCCTTCCTGAGCCTGTACATCCCTTACACCTAAAGGAATGAGAACCATAGCACTATATGGCTGGAGGAGCAGGGTTATATCAGAGAGTGAATAGACATTAAATGTTTACCCAGCTCTTTTATAGGGAGAAACATTAATCTAGATCAGATTCTTTATGCTGTTGTCTAAGAATAAGGTTTTGTTCTTTCTTAAAATTCTTTTCTTCATTAGAATCTTTGCATAGAAAGGAAGATTCAGTATTCAGGCATATATTCCAGAGGAGGATAATGAAAAATAGATCCCAAATACTCTGAAAATATACACAGAGATCTGCAGAGCTCACACTTTCAGTAACACAGGACAGCTTTTACAAGCACAGACAGATCACAGATTGTACAGCAGAGTCCACTTTACATCTACCTTGAAATACTGTTTAATTGCCTGAGAATAAGCTCTCATCCTGCAAAAATAGGGAGCATTTGCATATTACATCAGAAGCCTAATGAACCATGTTACACTCATGCCCTGGATGATGTAATTATTGCCTTTTTGTTTCTCCATGAGATTTATATGTGATATGGCAGATAATATAAATTAAATATATGAAATGATGGAACTATGTCCAACTAGTAAACCCTCACCCTAAAACTGCTTTGTTTTTTTTTTTCCATCCATGCCTCTCTCCATCCATTGAAAATTATAACTTTACTTAAATAATAATACTTCCTTTAAATGGAAGAGCAGCTAAAAGCCCTTTGCACCATCAATACAAGTAACCCTTCATGGACAGCTGTGGGCTGATAAATATTCATTTCTGTGAATATTAATGTATCTGATTATATTTCTACCTCCCCTCTCCACACTTAAAGGTGTTTTTTTTGTTTGCCTCATACTATATACATTCTATCTAGTTTAGTGTAGATTAAGAGTTTATATTTCATAATTTTTGGAAAAAAACTGAAGTGCTCAAACCTCATAAGCCTCTTCCAAAAATATGTTTCCTTCAAAATGTGAGATTGGTAGCTAAAATAAAGCAGAGGTCTTTTCTGGGCTGTCAAAGCCAGGACACCCAGAAATCCCAGGTTTGGTAACCCTGATTTCTGTTACTGCAACTTACTCCCTTATTTAAAATATTTATGGGACAGAGATCCCACTCATCCAGATGGGTAGAATAAGTTGAAAAAATGATAAATTAGAAAAAAAGTCCACCTTGCACAGGTCATTGGAAAGATTGTTTAGGACCAATAATGCACACAGGCTCTAGTTTGTGGCAATTCACATCTAAAACATTGCTTTTGCTGCCCAACTGCCTATTTGAGAATTAAAAGAGGGCATTTAATACTGAAAACAGTCTATTTTTTTGATAGATGCCAACTGGATCAGAAGTCAAAGTAATTTCTATAGACATTACAAGAGGATAATCAATATCCTAATCACTCACCTGAAAATTTAAATATTTGGATGTGATGCTCTCAAACTTCAGAAATATGTGATTCTACCTTTAAGGTATAGCAAGAAAATGAAGAGACTGATTTCTCAAATGAAAGAATAATGCCATGTTCCTCTCAAACACATCCTTATATAAAATACTAAAACAAAGCAACATAATATCAGCTAAATAACTTGAAACAATTTAGTATACATCACCCAGAAGACTTACAGCTGTAATAGTTACATCATAGGTTCGTTGTTAAATAAAATAATAATTAGAATAAGAGGTTTATTTCACCTTCACATGGTGTCTTTCTCATGCAGACCTCAGATTTCCACATTTGAATCCCTTTAAAGGATTTGATATGCAGGGAAAGAAGAAAGGATGAAGGTAAAAAATTCAATTTAGAGGTTACCAAAGGCTGCCATACTCTATAGTACACAACATATTTACTCCATACCTTTTACTGATGTATTAGGTGGAGGTCCTTCCATTCTCAAGTTCCATGGAGGATCACCTTGATTAGCAAAGTCCCTCATTTTCAGATAGCTAATTGTTAGTCGGATGATGGATGCCTTGTCAAGCTGGCTTGTAATGGCTGCAGGCAGGGGCAACAACTTTGCCAACTCATAGAATTCAAAATTCTCCTTTCCCCGACGAGAGCGAGCAGCATCTCGGGACTTTTCCTTCCTCAAAGCTTGTAAACTGAAAGAAAATAAACAAAGTAGGGCATTCATCAATATTACTGTTCAGTCACATTTAACCAATTTACTTTTTCACTGCTGGTCTTCTCTATAAATTATCATATTTTCAAAATGCTGTTGCATATGGTTCGGTACAGACTTTAGGATATTTAAAATGGTACTCCATGATTGAATGATTAAAACTGATTACAATATTTGAGTTTCAGTGATAGCCAACACATTATATAACTACTCTTAACTCACTTCAGCCACGTTTTTTTAGCCTGCCTTTTCTTTGTCTGCTGTCAGCCTCAAGAAAAATTCCCAAGGATACTGTGTACACCTGACGTTTATCTGTCTAGGTGCCATTGCTTCTCCTGGCTCACTGTAAGGCAATTATGCCTTAATTTTTGACAAATTCTGACTCTTTTCTTTAAAAGCAGATGATTCAAGTGTTTGCCACCCCTGACAGGGGCTGCAGTGCGGTCATGACCAAACAAGTTATACAGTAACTACTGAGAAACAGAAGTTTAGGTCTGGTGCAATAATGTAAAACTTCCTGGGTTTCATGAAGAGTTCTTTAGGAGTTGTTCATATCTTTGCAGTGGAAGCACAACCTTTGTCAATGGCGTGAGAAAGCAGTAAACACAGTTATGTGATTCACATTTCTGATGGTCATTCACTACCACATACATAGCAGACTGACGGCTTTTTGATGAGAAAAGACCTTCTGATTTACACTAAGCTGTTGGAAATGCAAAGACATTCATTTAGTCCTGTTGCATCAATGTGTCACTTGCTACCACCACCATGGAACATGAAAGAAAACTCAGATTTTACTCCTGGGCTCTTTGTTTAATTGGTGTAAAACTCCTGAATGCAGTGTGAAGACAGTGGTTAACACCTGGGGGCTTTTTTTCTTTCTTTTACACAGAGCAAAGTGTTCAACTCAGGGTACTATAAGCTTCACAACACATCTGCCTTGATGGATTACAGGTTGATGCTGATGCTGGGGCTGGTGTCTGTCCATCCCTGTGCAAGGTGAGTAGAAACTGTTCTTGTACCTCATTAAGGGTCTAGCTTTCAGCTGCTTTGTTTGTTTACTTATTAATTTGATCAAGTTAAAGCCAGAATTCCATTAAATAGTCATTGGTTTACCACAGAGCTAGAATTCAACCAGTGTATAATGGAACAGCAAATGCTTCTCTCAAACTTCCATAGCCACTCCTGAAACCCTGGATTTTATCAACACAAAAGTCATAATGGCCAGATCTACAAAAGCACTCTGACATGTGAAGTAAATCAGTAGAATTGAGGCACACAGATGTAACACCATGAATCTAACAGCTCTATTTACCTGTTCTAATTTGGGAAGAAACTACATAGTTTCTCATTTTAATTTTTAACCACCTGCATTTTTGTAGCCATCTCTGCCACCTCAGACCTGAAAGGGCATATCAGCTGTGCCATTAACACACAAATTAAATCCCTCCAAGACAGTTCCCTTAGTATGGCTAACAGATTATATACTCGACACAATTCTATACTAATAGCTATTATATTCAAAAAGACACTCTGGCTAAGAAATAGGGATGGTGAGATAAAGATACAGAAGGAAACAGTGCATCCTTACCCACAGGTAAAGATGTACAATCGTACTGAATGACACAGTAAAGTACGTATGTGTTTTTATGAACTCTATTTAGAATTCTAGCACCTTGATTTGTAAATTATATTCTAGGAAAAAAGTACCTGAAAAATAAGATTTCAAAATGCTCATTGTGGATGCACCTCTATCCAATTCAAATTTTAAATATCTACCATCATGGATGTGGAAAAACCCTCAAAAATTGCATTGAATAGAACAGATAAAAGTATTTGATGTATACACAGAAATATGAGAGCTACAGCTCTGTGAGGCATGAACTGTCCAATTAATTCCAAGGAAGTAATATACCCACTACAAGTTAAATATATACAACAGCAACATAAGGGAAAAGCAGGCAAACGTCTCTGCACAATTTCTTCCCAGTGAAAGCTCAATTTCATGGCACAAAACGTGGCCTTTTCTACCTGTCACCACCTTTTTTCCCCAGAAGACAAGACTGAGAACTCAAGTCCCCATATCTCTTTAGCAGAAGAACGGATATTATAGATCTGTTCTGAAAGACTGCACCAAGAAGTTCCCATCTTCTTTCCAAAGCACTTAATTATAAGCCTATATGAGAAAGGGAGATTTTTGAAGATCCCTAGTAAAACAAATCAGAAAAATTACAGATATCAGCAACTTCTGAAATTGAAAACTTTTGAAATTGAATAGTTTCCTTAGAAATACCACAGACTGAATCCACGGTTTACAAGTAATTTAGTGGTTTCAGGAGATTGCTAAAACTAATAATATACTGAAATGTAAACTTACATAAAACATTATTGGATCAGTAACTGTTTGCAATGGAAGTCAGTTCAGTTGCAAAGTGAGGCTACCTGCGTCAGCAAACAGTCATTTGAAAGCCACCAATGTGTATTCAAACTCCTACAATAAAAAAGTGGAAGGGATGGGGAGCTGACATGATACTCCTGAGAAACATTATTAAGAATAACTCTCTTTTTCTCCCAGCCGTTTTATGTATTGTCATTTGTGGAAGCTTCCTGGGGTGAATCAAGTCAAGGACTTTGAAACTTGTAGCACTCTTCTCTTGGCATCAGTGCCATTAAGCTAAATTTAGAAAAAGTGTCCACTGATATGTGCACACAAGTCCTGATTTCCACTCTGTGTAATTCCACTAGGGAAATACATTGTACTGTCGGACACTGCAGTTATGCTGATAAAATGGGTCCTTAATTTGGGAGCAGTGATTTCCTCAGCAGGATGCAGGAATTGATTAGATATGACCTAAACATTGCTGATAATCCTCTCTGGCACCTGTGATTCTGATAGGCGACATCAGCTTCTTTGTCAGGTGCTCTTAATAAAGCAAAGTACTGGCACTAATAATCCCAAGGGGATGCTAGAAAAGAGGAGTGTGAAGTTCCCAACAGAAAGCAGTGGTGCTGACAGAGGACCAAAATTTGTCTTGGGCCCTGTCATATGACACTGGGACTAGAGGTGGTTCTTGGAACATAAATTAATTTGTTAAGTATCAGGCTGCAAAAACTTAGAAATACACAGGCTCCCCTGCTACTAAGAAAAATGAAAGTGTGGGAAACTATACACATTTACTAAGTGGATTTCAAAAAGACTCAGAAACCACCAAGAAAGCAAGCATCACATGTTTAAGAGTTCTCAAATGACGGAGAAGGTCCCCCAATAGACAAGCAAATCTACATATAATATCCACGGTACCAACAAGAGAGTGACAGTGGGAAACATACCCAAGGGATATAAATATTGCTCCATCTTTACCCCCTGTGGAGAAGGGGAAGAAGCTAAGACAGTTGGATCAGCGTGCATCACTGTACAATGTAAAAGGACGATGTTGTCAAACAATGGTGAAACTTCATGCATTCCCTTAAGAAGACATTTCTCATAGAATTTCCATATACAGAGTCCACTAAAGAAGACTAAGAGCTTTCCAGCTGCTAGCTCCTGATAATTCTGAGAAGCAGTACCATATAAACAGGATATTTAATGGCTTGGAAACTAATGCTATTTTAGATATGGTTTCTAAAATATATTTTATTTTTCCTTTTAGGGCCTTTCCAGATGGACTGATATAAAGGGGGTCTGGCTTTTACAGATGAAAGGCTACAATAAATACTACCATAGAACTCTAAATGGTATACATGACATTTCTAAAGTAGATCTTCTATTGAAGACAGAGCAGATGCAGAAGACACGATAATATGGTGTTGCATAAAAGTTTTATTGGTACTCGTAACTCACTTGTGATTTCATTGTGCTTGTGGTCATTCCAAGCTTAACCTGCTCCATATTTTATATCACATAATTTTATGTACTTTAAATTCATAAGAACATACATGCATCCACATCTGTGTGCACACCCAAAACCTTCGCGTGTCTGACCAATTGACATCTGTCACTTTAAAGCTGGGACAATCAGAGATCCTAATTTTTGCACCATTTAATGGCAATCAAACATTTTACAGCATATCAACAGAGACACTGACCTAGACAAGGATGTTTTAGCATATGTTCACAGAATGACAGAATATTCTGAGCTGGAAGTGACCCACAAGGATCATCAAGTCCAACTCTTAAATGAATGGCCTAGCTGGGGATCAAGTCCATGAAGCTGGCATTATTAGCACCATACTCTAACCAACTGAGTTAATCTCAGGGTCATAACAGTACCTCAATTCTGTGTCTCAGTTTGGGCACTAGAAATCAGTGAAATAATTTAATTATGTGAATTTGCATTTTGAATGAAAACAGGGGAATGGTTGCAGTTACAAATAATTTTTGCCTGCAATTTCAAAATATAGCTTGGAAGAGGTGCTTCACTTGCCCAGTTTTTAAAAAGCAGCTTACATTTACATTTCACCGACACTGTTCCATTAAACCTGATGCAGGCAAGAACCCCCAAGCAGGGCTTCCCAGAAATATCAGTCTCCCTCTGCTCAGCCCCACACAACAGCACTGCTGGGATTTATGGCACCTTCATTGGACTTGTCACAAACAGAGATTGGATTGGAAGTGATGGCCCTAAAACAAGGTTTGAGGGACAGACAGACTGCTAAGCTCGAGATGTAGTGGCTTGAGCCAGTGGACAGCTTATCTGTGGTGTGCTATCCCAGTTATTGCTCATTTCCATTAACTACAAGCACAGAAGTATGGCAATCTCTCAAAAAGGATGAACAGTATATTTGAGAATGGCACTGAAATCCTCCCTGATTTCAGGAGAAATTTAACAAATGCAAAAATATACCAGAACAGAGCACTTTTTCTTTTATTACTAAACATGTTCATGCTCATTAACACAGCTGTTACTGAGAAGTAATGAATTTCTTTAGCCCCTAACAACAATACACGTTAGTGGTAGCAACTCCAGATATAGTATAAAAAAAAAACTTAATATCTAATGATGTTTATAACAGGCTTTATAAAGAATGGGGCAATATATCTCTGTGTGAATTTTTCTCTTAGTCTAGTCTTTAGAGTCAAGTATCAAAAGTTCCACTACAAAGAGTATCCAACTCTCCAAAGGACACAGTCATATGAATGTTACAACCATTTCACAGAAAAAAAAAATCAGATGTAAGGAAAAGATGTGTAACATTAGAGCACACAATGAATCTGCTACAAAAAATTTGGACTGGAGATAAGTGATCCAGCTCTCTCAGCCCTCTGAAAGAGACTTTAAATTATGTATGTTCCTCTGCGTACAGTGTTTTCTAATATAATATAAGAACACAAGAAGGCTTACCTGCTATTGAGCACAGTTATAGTATTACATAAAGCAATACATTTATGCTGCTCCTGAGTCCACAGTTGCGCATTTGTGCAACTCTAGATGAGTTATACTAGAGATCCTCTTATCTTTTTCTTACTTTGTTCCTCATTAACATGGTGTGACATAATATTACCATACTTTGGACATTTTTGTATTTAAATCAACTTTAGGTCCCTTCCTCTTTTATAAATAACCTATTTACATAATTTCTGTGTTTATATCATTAAATGTAGTGAATGATTATGAAAATAGGACTAATAAAAATGTTTATATGTTCTGATCTATTACAGAAATAATCAATTACCTGCTCCCTCAAAGCTACATCCTTCAGAACCTTTTCTAGGGCTTCAAGTTGACTACTGAAAACAATTAGGGCAGTTAAGCCCATTAAAAACAAGTACATTTAAAAGCTGACTCTTAATGCCTGGGCAATTCATTAAGATAATGTCCTGCTCCACCTATGGGTGACCACCCACAAGCCATGTTCTGTTCTATAAAAATCCATCTTCATTTCACTGATGTCATGAAACAATTAAACTTCATTAGAAGTTCAAATAATGGGATAGCATCAATATTTAAATGTCCCAAATATTTGGAATATTTACTGATTTTACTTCTATATGACTCTTCTTATTCCTGATGTTTTTTCAAAAGTTAATAGTGACATCTCAAAAACAGTGTTCAATGCAAGTGGGTATTAATCTGAACAGCAGTGCACATTTTCAGACTCCAATAAAAATATTTAGACTGTAGGAAAGATGAAGGAAGTAAAGCAGACTAACCTGCATTGTATAATTGCACATGCTGCAGTTGAAAAGTCCAGTTTAGCAAGTCAAACGTCACCACTGGTGGTAGCATGAGCCTATGGCTTATTATTATATTTTTTTTTTTGGTTGTTATTCTGTTTTTCTAAAGGTTATGCTCTAGAGAGTTCACAAATATGCATGAAACTGGATATTTTCTCAGTATGGTAGATACAAAACATATAACAATGAAGCAAGAGAGATAATGCTCCTGGAGAGGTAAAATAAAAGAAGAAAAAATCCTCTGCCAATCTCCTAAGACTAATTCAATTAGTTCTGAAAAATTGATAATGAAAGTATGTTAATATGTTTACCTCTAATTTCTACACTACATTTTTCTATCTTTGGGGATTTCTTTCGAGACAACTTTTTGACTCAATATTTTCTCCCTTTGTTTGCTGTTCTTTTTTTTTCCCCTGCTGTCCCATTCATAGATTTTCTTTTCACAAGGATTGTTTCTCAACAGTACAAGAACTTCAAGACTAATAATAACAGTTACAATGTTTAAGAGAGAACACTACTTTTGTGAGGGAAAAACCTCCAAAATCAAAAGCCACATTAAATTTTACCTTCTTTCTTTTTAAGTAGATCTGAGAAGCCAGACGGCAGATTTTTATGGATTTTTCTACTTGTTTGCTTAGGAGATCCGAACATTGCTCAGTCTCACTATTTATCAATTAATCTAGCATGCAGCCTCAAAGGAGAAAGGTCGACTTGTATTAAAAATTCATCCATCAAAAATTCATCAAAGACTTCAGCATTTTAACTTGTGAACCTTTGAACACCTACATACTTGTCAGATCTGTGGTCATAGTTAACTGGAATCTATAGTTACCACAGTGCCTATACTTGTTCTGACACGAGCTGCATGAAGAGACTTTCAGGTGAAAGTGCAGTACATAACCAAGTCAGACAGACTGCTTCCTCAAACTGTTCTTTCCATCAGACAAAGGATATCAAACATCTGACTACATTCAAAGCCAGTAAAATCAGACCCTTTCAACGACCAAACACTTTTCAGGGAGCTGACTTTTGCCTCACCATAAAAATCACCATTCTTACAGAGCAAAAATTTGCCAGAAAGGTAAATTACCCATTATCTGATATTGTCATCAATGACCCAGTCCACAAATTAAAGCCATTCAATGCTGTCCAAGAAAAAAAATAATGTTTTGAGGATTTTTTTTTAATGTGTGAAGAAAGCTGTATAGTATATGCTGGAACCTTCAAGTTCAAGGTAAAAACTCTGCTGCTTAACTAATGCACTGCTCATAGCTGTCATCATTAATTTATGTTAGCCTCTGTAAACATCAAGAGTATAATAGGCCAATTTCACAACTAAATATAGATGCACATTTTGCCCTTATATAAATGGCAGATTGCTGCTGTACATCATCACTGCAGCAACACGTCAGTAAAGATGCACTGTTTGATGGTCTGATGCTCACACAATATATAAAACCAGTTGTAATGGTTGTTTGGAAGCAAAGTGTAACATAGCAGCAAAATTTCATTTGTTCCACAAACTCAGGATATATTAAGCTTGGCTGACAAAGACTGTTTGATGTGCTAAATCAGTTTGACCTTCATTTTTGCTTTATATTTCTCATTTAACACATGAAATGACCATTATTTTTTCACTGTATAGTAAAATATCACAGAACTGATTTCTATTAAAACCTTTCTTTTCCTTGTAGAAAGAAAATATACATTTTGACAAAAGTGCTTTAGCAATTATTGCAAAACTTATAAAAAATAATACCTATGTTAAACCAAGCTTTTTATTATATAACATTAAGACTTGAGGTTGGTTTTAAAGGGTTCTGGTTTCACAGAAGAGGATCTTTTTGTTTTAAATATGTAAACATGGTTCAAGGAGAAGGTTTGTGTATGCTTCAACTAATCATTAAAATGAATGTTTTATCACCAGTACGTACCTTTGTTGAACTGTTCAAACAACAGGATTTTCTTCCAAAGTGAGTCATTAAAGCATAATAATAGGAACATGCCAGGTTTTTAAGGATTAAGAACTTGCCATCCTGCACAATCTTTTAAAACTAATGCACACCTTGACACAGAAACCATGAAGTGAGCTGTGACACACTAGTTCAAATCCAAACTCTACAACTAGAACACTAGTGTTTTGATCTTTTTTTCTTCCTATGTTGAACTAAGCAATTGCCAGCCTCCTGATAATAGAGAAACCACAGTTTTATCAAGCAATTTTGCAGCACCCAATAAACAGCACTTTACCTTGGAGCAACTTGTACATTTCACACCTTAAATTTCTATTTACCAAATCAGCTAATCACTTCACAATTGAACTTCTCAGAACAAAAAATTATCAATTAAAGTGGTTGAAACTCCTGCAAATTATCATTTAGGAATGAAGTAATTGCTTTCATCAGGGCAGAAAAGCCCGCCAGAACAGAAATGTCACTTCAGATTAGTGTTCTCACTCCTGAAGCTATGGATGACACAGCTGATATAAGACTAAATGCCAAGACCAATCAATTGCTTTTGTGGCTCTGTTCTGAGCTGCTGTAAAAGAGGCCATTTTCTAGGATCTACTCTTCATTATAGTAAATGCTATCTCCTTGGTAACATAATTCCATTTCTCATAAATTCTGTCTGAGAGCATTGTCCTAACAATGGATGTTTGTGGAAAAGAATGCTGTTGGTTTAATGCAAAGAAATTAAGTGTGAACGGCTGTCAAAGTACTATAGTTTGCTTGTTCTTAAACATAAATTGAAGTCTTTACATTAAAGACAGAATACTTTGGCGGAAATGAATGTTCTGAACTAGTGTGATACATTGCATTTGGAAGTGATGTATTTCTGATTGAGAATTTAGACTTTTTTTGAATACCTATGTTCTGTCTATAGTGGGCACACTCATCCCTAGCAGAGATTTGTCAGTTTAAGAGAGAGTAGATAAACACTCCACTTATTTCACAGCAGTGCAGTTAGGAAATGTGAAACTGCATAAGAAAACATGGTCTCATTATCATATGACATGCTATTTGTTAGCAGACTCATCTGTGTATAAAAGCTTTCTTTGAACTAAGCCCTTACTGGAAATATCTGTATTTCAATTTGTACTGTTCAGCTTCCTAAAATACTTAGAATCTGAGTTATGGTCTCCAATTAAAAGGATATCTGAGAAGCTAATTTGGTGGAACAGCAGCAATTTCCTGCACTGCTCTCCTCATGACTGAAGTTTGGAAACAAATTCAAGATTACAGATTTTCGTTCGAAACAGGATGAAAAGTATTCCTCCCTCAATGAGCATAAGCAATTCCAATTAACAACAACAAGACTTATGTGACAGGAGAATATATTACCACACATGTAAAGAAGCAATTTATTCAGCATTAAGATGAAAAGTGCAATTTTATTATAGTATTTCTATGGGTAACCAAAGAGTGAGCGCAGGTAGCACTGTTGCCAGATTGTGACTGTAGCCCTGAATGATGGCAATGGCATTAACATATGAAAAACTGCACCCCTTAGGTGATGCGGGAAAAAGAAGAGGACAAGAGAGACAAAATGTCACTGTGTGTCACATCTGCCAGCTTGAAGTAAACATAGTTCTTCAAACTGCAAAGCCAGGTAGCTTCAGACCAGGTTCTCTCCACATACGCTATCTCATATGCCATACTAGAAATGCTACATAGCATCTTGCACTTTAAATAAGAGCTTTACATTTTGGCCTAATTATAAGATATTACATAAATAAATCTCTCTGAAATGAAAAAACAGTACACAAATTTCTGATTATACTTCTTTTGTGGGTACTGTCTTTAAGAAGAAACACTTCAGGTTGGGTGGTTTTTATCTGGTTCTGAATTAATAGTTGTACTTTCCCACACCTATGTCAGAGCTATTGCAGAAATTTTTGCTGAAACACTTATATCAGCTACGGCCATTATTTTCCATAGCATTATTTTACCAGTGGTAGCTCTGAAATAAACAACTGCACAGGCGAAAACATTTTTGGTTTTTTATTTTTATAAAAGTAGTGTTTGCACCAGGTAGCTTAACTATACCGTTAAGTTTTACTACTGCCGAAAGGCCTAAGAGCACAATGTTGCCTTCAGGCAACTCAAGTTTGTTCTTTACAAATGACCTAAATAGGGATTTTGTTAGAGTTGGCTGTGCTCTCTGTAACTATTCCCTTCAATTTAGTTCCCAGAGCCAGGAAAAAAAGGCAAGAATTCCAATATCTCTCTTTCACTGCTGCCACATAAGTAATCTCTTAGTGATATGTTCTCAATTACTATAATACTGAGACCTTTTCTGAAGAAAATAGCATTCTTTATCTCCTTAGCCACTCATAATTATCATCCTCATCACCTCCTAATTCTCTCCTTGCAATCTGAAAATTATGTGTACACTGATAGGTCTCTGCAGAACACACACAAGCTGTAGCTTTGAACTCTACTCATGGGAGTCTTTGCAAGACTTTATGTGGAGTGTTGAAGGCATGTAGGATCCATGGGCACTGCAGTCCAAAGGAGCTATTCCAGTTCAGTCACAGCTGAGCTTCCTTAAAGCTGACAACAATACAACTTCAACACTACAGACAATGAGCTCCATGGCCACTGTCAGCCTTGATCCCTGAATGTTTTTTGCTCCCTGTGATAAAACCTCTACTGATAGAGACAACATTGTTATTGATATTTAAGCTACCTAGTTTTAAAATACCTCCAAGCACATCGTAAAAAAAAAAACCAAAACAGAAACACATGCAACAACCGGCCTGGATGGTGGTACAGCTACCTTCCTTGAATGCTCAAAACCAAGCAGTGCATGTAAAATCTTTATTCTGCAGTCTTAGGAAAGCCCTAGTGCCTCCAGAAACTCACTGATGGATTTATTCAAGCTTTTTTTCCCAGAAGCATGAGATCCACTCTCCAAGGTACAGTGTTAGCTGTTGAACCATTGACTCAGTAGAGTATGAATGAGCTACAATGCCTTCCACTTTTAACCCCCTTGCTTGAAGCCTGAGCAGTTTAGTGTAAATGAATGTCAGTAGAGCACAAGACAGCTAGATTTTCACAAGCAGGTGTCCCTTTCACCACCACCACCAGTGAATTAACTACTTCTTTTATTCCAGGACAGGCTAGAGCCTTCACTGACTTCCCTTACAGGGGGACTGCATTTACTTTCTATTTAATGCTCTGGGATGAGGGATAACTCAAATTGCCACATACACTGGTAAAGGGCAGAAAGTCATAGGAAAAAAGATATTAGTTTTTTAGCTGTTTTGATACTTGGGATAAAAATAAAACCCACATTCCTTGCAGAAGAACTTCCTCCTTGTATCTCTTTACAGATACCATTGCTGGCCACATAGATTATTGGGCTTATGTGTTTCCTAAAGTGCCAAGAAGAGTCTATGATCAAAGGTTATGCACTCAAACCAGGAGGTGCCTCATGCACGGTAACTGCCGTGTCAAAGGTGTGTCTCTACATACTTCAATTTTCAGGCACTTGCAGCAGACCCAAGATTTAATTTCTAAACAAATTTTTCAGGTATAGTACAGCAAAAACCAATTCCCCTGAGAAACCACTTTAATTACTCAGAGTAGACCTGATGACACATGCATTTTATGACCAAAGTAGTGATATGCCAAAACCTTTCCTTAAAATCACTCATCATCAATTACAATCCTAGAACTGCAAAAAACAACACTTTGACCAAGCCTCAAAGTGTTAACAGTTGAGACATAAATCTGATGCTCCAAGTAATGCTTATCTTTAACAATATTCAATGACCAGCAAGATTAGCAATATCCTAAATCCATCAGACTGCATGTATCAAAGGCATTAAAATTATCAGGGCTCTGGAATACTGTCCAACAGCTCAACCTAGTAGTACCCCTCAACCTAGTGGTAAAAGTCCTTGCTAAAACAATTCCTCAAAAAGGGCCAACAAGTCACAGAGATGAGAAGTGTGAGCCACATCAAACCACAAAACAAAGCACGATGCAGAGGCAAGGGCCCTTTCTGAAAAGGTCCTTGCATTGAGTGACGTCTTAATCACTCAGCAGATAAAGCACCTTCCTGCAAAGTCTTACAGGTCTAGATCAGAGAGGAGTATCATGATTATCTAGGAACTACCTTCAACACAAGGCAGGCCATATAGCACTACCCCGTATATCTGGTTTCTTTTGCAAAAGTATCAATCCTAATCAGGAAACTCCAAGATGTAAAGACTTTCTATTGCTAAGCAGCTGCACTGTTTAAATTAGCCTCACCATTAACATTTTGTGGCTTTTTTTCCAATTTCAACTTTGCTGAGTTCAGCTTTCAGTCACTGAATCTTGCAATTCTTTTGTCCACTAAACAAAAGAAACTCCAAATATCTGCTATCTTCTTCCTGCCTGGGTAATTATGGTCCACGATCAAGTCACCCTCCTAACCTTCCATTTGACAAGATACTCAATTGATTAAACAAACTCAGTCATTGTATGTTTTCCAGTGTTCATTTTAGCAGCCTTTTCTTTTTCAACACAAAAACAACTAAAATATTTCAACACTGAACACAGCAGCATTAATCATAATTTCCATGTTCAATACTTCAACTGATGCACTTAAATATTATTTTATTACTTATCTGAATCAGCATTATACTGGGCTACAGTATTCTGCTACTACTCATGAGAAAAATTAAATTTTTCAGTTTGGGATTCACTGAAGAAAGAGACACTGAGATACAGCTTTGAACTACAATGTCAGTTCTGTTTCTCTCCCTCTGTGTTATTCTTGGCCTGTCATGTTTTTTATATTGCAGAAATGGAAACAGATCTGATAAGTTCCATAAGCTATAGAGCACATAAAATGAGAGAAAAATACTATTTCATTAATGTGAGAAACCAACATATTTTCTCCCAGGCATGCAGAATTTTCTCAGTCTAATCTAGACTAAGCTTCTGCAATTATTTCTTTATTTTATGTCTGAGGGATAAAGTAATCACAAGCAGTCAAGAATTTCTTTTACACCACCTCAGAATTTTTGGTATAAAATGGCTGAATCAGGTAAAAATGGCCATACTCAGAAACAAGAAACATTCTACAAAATTATGAATTCTTGAGATGATCTCCAAAAGTCATTATTCACAGAGATGTTTAAGACAATTAAGGCATGCTTTTCAAAACCACGCAATTCTGGCAAATCCTGCTCCTAGTGAAAAGGTGCAGCAAGTGCTGTGTTTGAAAATGCCACCTTGCTGTATTTAAAACCTGTTGACACTGGGATGATGTCAGTCAAGTAAACTAGAAATACTTTGGGATCAAGGGGAAATTTACACCCATAAACACTGCATGTTAAACTTGGATTTTACCCATTGATAGATCTTCAAGCTCATCGGAAAAGGAAAGAGGTGCGATGACTGCTAGACTCCTAGTAATAGCTACTGAGTGATGCTTAAAACCAGCAATTGCTTAAGCTTTGTGGGTGGGGGTTTAAATACAAAAAAGAAAGAAGAAAAGAAGCAACCGTCACAAAGAGCTATTATACCTGACAGACTCTATACAAGACAGATGAAATGTGAGCTTCAGTATTCAAAATAGAAAGGATCCAATCATATGTCTGGTTAACTTACAGGAAATGGTTCCAGAGACAATTTTATACTAACTACAGTGATTTGAGCAATTTTTAAAAATAATACCAACCAATTTTTCTCCATTATAATCTGCTGGCAGAAAATAAAACATTTTTCTTTTAAATGATTGCCTCTGGTTTTGTTAAATCATGCAGCTTGTCAACATGTGGTCACCAATTTTACATGATGTTTCTGCCTCTTTGGAAAAGAATGAATTTTCAGCCTGATCTGGGATATAAATACATAATTTGGTATCAGTTAAAGCTGTTGCTATTGCTAAAAAAACCAAAAACCAAAAAACCAAAACAACAAAAACAAACAAAAAAAAAATTACCCAAAGAAAAAAACAAAAACAAGACAAAAAAATACCCTCCAAAAAAACCAACAAAACCCAAACGAAAATGAAAAAAAAAAACCAAACAGATAAGCAACTGTAATATTGCAATATGAAAAAAAAAAATCTAAGTCAAAATTATTCATTTAAATTCAAATACTACAGGGTTTTTGTTTTTCTTAAATACTATGTTTGGTTATTCCTGCTACTGAAGAATTAAGAGGAAAAAAAAGAAGTCGAGTATAATTCTGTCACCAGATGTGCCTGCCCAACTTCATTGATTTGAAGACAACATGGACCCTTAGTGCTAAGCGATTTCGTAAGAGTAAATATTTGAAAAACAGAATGAGAAAAAATTGTAGAATCTATCTTTTGATACACAGTTGTTTCAGCAAGCTCACAGCAGCTGAATGAATTAAATCTCCAACCTTATGCCGTCAAGTGGGAATCATGTTCTAATAATCCTATAACTGTTTGATTGGAATATATGCTCATCTCAACAATGCGACTAAAAGGAAAAAGTGAATGGAGAACAAAACACAGAAAGATAAAACACATTCAGTTTTACTTTACTAAACTTATGTTGAATTAACCTTTATGAGACACTTTGTTTTCACTCAGAGAATTTGACTATTTAGTAGTCTTTTAAACCAGGGTTTACAGGTTTGCTGTCTTTTCTAAACTCCTTTGTAAAATGGTTATAGCATACTTCACAATATCCTTTCATCTCTTCTTACGGATGAAGAGATACACAGAGTCAATCTTTATAATTAAATCATGACTGTTGACAACAGCAGTTGCTGTGATTTCAGCTTATACAGCTATTATTTATATTCTTAGGAATGCCTGCTTTAAAATCACAATTTCCTTTTTCACAGGAAAAATCATGCTCTTAAGAGCAAGGGAGAAAACGCAGCTGAAGTGTTCCCCATAATGCAGAAGAAGTCGATGTATCTATGTGATGTCTAATGCCTCCCAGGCACTTGAAGACTCCACTGAGCAACAAGGTTTACTACAGCTTTAATAAGGTGCAAATGCTAATTCCCACACTGCTAGCCTGCTGACAGATACTACTGACATAACAAAATGGGATCTTGACTATTGTGGTTATATGACCTGTGGCAAGGGCTGGTAAAGATATGCCCATGTGTACCAATCCTCCCAGTTGCGAATGTCCCCTGTAGAGAAATTAGAGAACAGGAGTCTCATAATTGCCTCCAGCATCCCTGAAAAGTGACAGCCCCAAACAGACCAAAACCAGTGCCAGAAATCTGGCTGAATACAAGAAACATTTTCTACCAATAGTTTTTAACTGAAATGGCAAAACCACTGAAAAGCTTTAGAGTGTTCTATTAATGACCAGTATAAAAGAAGGTATTAGCCTGATATGCAAGAACAGTAAATGTTAGGAGAACATTTGGGCAGTAAAACATAATGACTGCATGACATCAACAGAATGAGAGAAACCTGGGTAGAAGTTTGATTTTCTGGTTACTTCAAGATTTGTTTAGACTCACAGTCTTTGAAAACTAAGAATTCTTGTGCCAATTTTGAAAGTCTTATTTAAATTATTTTATGATTTCAGTTTACATTAAAATCTCAAACAAAATAGCATGGATGCTTTGTGTGGCCATCTGCTACTTTCATCAAGTGTCTGTAGTGACGAAAATGAGGATTCTAGTAGTTTTACTGTGGAGATAATTGAAGCCTTTCTAAGAATAATTTCTATTCAGTCCTTTAGAGCCAAATTTTGTCCTTGGATCTGTACTCTATCTTGTAATATTGGAACACGGTTCTTGTTTGAGCAGTTAATATCAGCCTCTGAGTATAAAATGTGAGATACCAGTATTCTTTCATTCTTTTGCATAGATTATATAGTCTGCGTTACATATTTTGGCAGATGCTTTTGGGGCACAGTGAGCACAGTTTTATATTTAAATTATACCAATAGGAAAGGCTGTTTGTTGGTGATCTGAGCTTCTAATCTCAGTCCTACCACTTATTTCTAGTATAATCAAGAGCCAAACATCAACTTGAGTGGTAGATTCACAATATTAACCTGCCAGAAAATCTTCTCATATTTCATTTACGTAATACATTTTCAAATCCTCACAGATACCAAATCAACCAAAAAGTTTATTGATAAAAACAATCCATTAAATTCCATGAGATTACACATGGATAAATCAGAATTTATGATTCAGGTTCCTGTAGGCAAGTCCAGCTTGTGGGGAAGGTAACACTGAACTCTGGTGTATCTAAACTGCAGTTCTGAAAACTATTTTTATATCTATAAAAAGAAGTGTGGACTTGTTGAATTGATGTTGAAGATGTAATCCCTGTAACAAACACTTTTAAAACCTAAATATTTGAACCAGCCTCATTGCTATGGGATGCTGCCTCCCACTGCTTTTATTGCAGCTGCCAGAGCAATGCTCATACAAGCTGGGAATGTTCCAAAAAGCTGCTTCCCTTTCTTTGCTGCAACTGCTTATCAGCTTTCTAACTGGCCCCATATCACAGCACATTGTACCATATCATGACACAGAAAACAGTTGCCGTTCAGTTTGTCTCTTACTAAATCTAAGGAAATCTGAGCTGACCTTGTCTTAGGGAGCACTTCCTTAAGGATGTTGTCTTTCCCCCAACAGGGTTAAAATAGCCAAAGAGAAGAGAAAGGGAAAAATAAAAAGGAAAAAAAAAAAAGGAGAAGGAAAATCTGAGAAAAGAAAGTGTATTTAGCTTTCCTGTTAGAGACTGAAAAACAGGTGAGGGGTTAGCCTTGGTATCCATATCACCGAAGGACCACTGGGAGTTGCTAGTTCATAGTGAACTCCCATCAGTCTCAGAATCCAGGACACACAGAAACATGCATTAGGCATGAGGTGTAGAAGCTAGCTCTACTTACATTATCTGGTGAACTCTCCATACAGCACTCAGGGGGTGTGGATACAATTCTTTTCCCCCGAATAAGAACAAAAGCTAATTGAACAGATGTACGAACCTGTTTCAAAGAATAGACTGCACCCCCTTGACTTCTCTAAACATGTTTAGCCCTTCACCTGAAACAGCTGGACACCTGTTAACATAGATATTATTTCATATACTGCCAAAAATATGTTATATTTTGGAGCTGTGTACAGGAATAAATAACAATATCCTAGCTACACAAACACATTAAAGTGGCACAGACTAGCCTTACAGCTGAAAGAAATCAGTTTCCTCTCAACAGTGATACTGTATTCCCACTCTGTACCGTCACCTGCCCTGGGAATAAATAAGGTTAAAATTACTAAGAGATTTGTACTGGATTAGTTTACAGGTTCCTTAATCCAGTTTACCACATGGACGTATAAGTGCCCATATAAGCGGGGTGGCACAGAATGACTGAGAACCCTTTTCTAAGCACTACCAGCTTACCATATTCATGAAGGAAAGGCGATGATAGGAGCAAGACTACATAGTCAGCTGAAGCTGTCAGAACAATAAGGGTTGCCAGAATGAAACTGCCCACTTGGAATGTGGCCATTCCTCTAGAAACGCTTACTTAGAAGTATGAAAAGTGCTAAACATTAATAAACACAGCCAGTCAATATCTAAAATTCTCTCTCGGCATCATCAGCAACCTAAGGCTGTGTGGGGGCAGTGGTTTGTTTTGGGCTTTGGTGGAACTCAACCATATAATGAAACCACAGACACAGAAGAAAATAGATTTCAATATAATTGACAGCATATGTTTCTATATCTCTATTCAGTAGCTGATAGAAATAAATAATACCCAGCGTGCCAGTGATAACCACGGCAAATACGTCAGCCAGCTTCATGAACTGCATTCTAATGGGATCTATGCCAGGTTCCTCAGAGCCTCTGTTTACTTGATTTCTTTCTCTTCACAGGGGTTTGTAAAAAATACAGCATAACTCATTAATTTATTCTGTTTTCCAGGTTCAAAAAGAGTTTGTTGCTCTAAAAGCTTTTTTCATACTCTGATAGTCTAACTTCTCTAACTCAAAACCTTTGCTTTTGTGTCTTATAATACACAGCAAAGTCTTTGAATTAACCTAAAGTTTGAATAATACCAAATCCTGTTTAAAAACAGCTAGATGTTACCTGAAATAACATTTTAAAATGAGGCTATTCACATGTGTAGCCAACTGGGATCTGCCTGGTCTCGTGAACTGTCTACATATCCTTAAACCATCAGAAGTCCTGATAATAAAGTCAGCTTTTTATCCCATTTTGTGACTCTGTAACCTACTAGGAGAATTGTGGAGGCTGAAATTAATAAAAGAATTATTTTAATCAGTGCATCCAAGTGCATTTTTTATTTTAGTATTTCACAATATTTAATAGCCAGTGTATCTAACTATTTTATAATAGCAGGTACAGTTATGCTTTCCTATACTTCTTCAGAATTTAGTGACTCCACTAATTTCAAACATACTATTCTGGGTCCTAGCAGAGTTATGTTAGAATACATCTCTATGCATCTTAGGTAAAACTTAAGCACAAATGATGAAAGTTCAACATCAACTCCCCTGTGCAGAGCTTGTCTCGTGGCGCGTTCTGCTCTGCTCATACCAGGTGACTATAGCCATTAGATGCCAAAAACCCAGCTGGGGATTGTCACAACATCTGGTTCCCTGCAGTACTCAATTTCTTCTAAATGTGCACACCTCTGAGTGAAGCACATTCAGAAATACACAGCAATTTCCCCCCCAAAGCAGGGAGATTATTACAACCAAGATTATTTCAAAAGCTTAGTTCACAAGAAAATATACAAATGAATTGTTCCTCACCCTTTCCCATCTCTCCTCAAACTCTTACTAAAATCAGAAATTTTCTTTTCCTGTCTTGAATTACGTAATTACATCTGATTAAGAGTGGTTTACCAGAGAACAATGTCAGCCTTTGTACCACCTTCTTTTTTTTTTTCTTCTGGGGCAGAGGATGGTAGGGGAGGGCAAGTGATGTCTTTTGCATACAAACAAAAGTAAAACATCTTATTTTAACCACCTAGCCCAGATATGAAAAATACAAGCAGAAAAAGCCACAGCCCTCTGGACTTGAGGAAAGAAAAATGTAATTAACCTCTATTATTTAGTTCTCTACCTACACATGCAGATCCCCTCCCTCTGTCAGAATTATGTATCAAGGTGCTGGCAAGTGTCTCTTCTATATGTTTATCAGCCCTCACACATAATAAGAGAATCCCTGCCTATGGATCATCGAGTACTCCAACACTCAGGAGACACAAGTTCACTCAGCAGACAAGGAATATTCTTCACTATCAGCAGACAAGGAATATTTTTCACTATCCTCCTTTTGGTGTCTTTTACTCCCTTTCCCTCAAAATGAATGCATCTGTGCAAGATATACTCTTCATTACAAATATTCATTTCAGAGTAGCCAGTTGCAGTCAGACTGCTTTTCCAAGAGCCCTTGCTACCTCTCTTGGCTGATTTCAGCCCCCTGGAATGGATCCGACCTCCTTCTCTTTTGTGGGCTCTGATGTTACTTGCCGTCTTCAGTCCGGGTGGGAAGTTGCATTGCTCCCAGAGATATTGTGTTCATAGACAGCATTTACATTTTCTGCAGAGTGCTATACATGCTCAATCATACACATAGATTTGGCTCTGCACTCTCGTATTTTGGGTTCCCATAAACTTTGAATTACATATATTGGGGTGGGTTTGTGGATATATCCTGCTTTTCTGCCCTCATTTTCACCCCTGGACTTCAGAAAATGAGGTGGGATATCTGGTCTTGTGACTCCAAGACTTTCAAACAGGGTGAATGGATAGAAATCTCACGAAACAGACTTGACTATCTTTGGCAGCAAGGGGTGAAGATAAAGGTCAGTTGGGAGGGGAAATAAGCTCAGAGATCTCAGGAAAGATGTGCCTCCCTGTCTCCACAAGGCAATATCTCCCCTTTTCGCCCTCCATGTCTCTGCTCCATTTGATTGTTGCCTTGAGCAGCCTGGTACACTCCAGCCCTTCATGCTCCTGGACAGCACAGAGAGAAGCTCAGAGGGAAGAGGGAGAAAAGGGGTCAGTGGACCCAAGTCATCGGAGAGCTTATAGGTGCAGATCAGAGGACAAAGCAACATGCATGATGTCATGGGAGGCATCGTCTGCAGAGCAGCAGACCAAGAAAAGGAAGTAGACGAATCTTGCTTTAGAGAGTTGGAGGAAGCTTCTAAATTACAGCCCTGGTATTTATTGATAACGTCATGGATTAAATCCTTCCCAAAGCCACTTTCAAAGAGTACATGAAAGAGTAGATGTGACAGGGAGTAGTAAGCATGAATTAGCAAGGGCAAGTAATGCCTAACCGACTCAGCTGCCTCTTATGAGATGATTGTTTAAGATGGGTACAGGCAGGTAAATGATGTTGTTTACCTTCACTTTACAAGTATCAACAGCATTTCAGTAGGTCCTTCTAGCCAAACTAGCGAGATTACTAGCCAAACTACTTGAAAAGTGCACAATAAGATGGGTGGAAAGCTGTATGAACCATCAGACTCAAAACATCGTGAGCAGTGGTAGAAAGTTCAATTGGCAACTAATTTACTACTTGTGTCTTTCAGAGATTAATATTGGAGCCAATACCAAATAAGATCTTCTTTAAAGACCTGGGTGATAGGATGAGGTACATTCTCAGAAATATCGAACTGGGAAAGCACTAATAGAGAAATCCCCCGCGTCCTTGCCTTCCTCCCCTAGGGGTTTGACAGAGGAGTTTATTCCCCCATAATCGTGAGATACTGAACTGACCTTTGCAGGTGGGCTGCTGCATAGTCAGAGAGATGTTTTAGCCCCTTTACTGTTATCTAGGGGGTTGGATTAGATGATCTTTGAATGCTCTTTCCAAACCAAAGCATATGATTGTTCTGCAATCCCACACAGAGGCAAAATTTAACCATGGCCCCCCCACAATTTTTTTCTCAGCTTGAGAGCAGTAGCGTTCAGGTAAAAAAGCCAATATGCATCCCTGCTCCACCTTGCTGTGGCTTCCAAAGGCTCTAGGATTCTCATGATTCTCCCTTACCCTGTGAAGGGCTGTCTGCTCTAAGTCTATACTGAAGGGAAAGGTGAAAATCTTGTGACCCCCATTTAGATTAATCCTTCTCACCTCCTAACCTTGGATTAGGGGCATGCCCTTTCCTCATTACTAGCACTTTAAAATTAAGAAGAGATAAGGCAAGAGATAAGACATGTTAGAACATGCCACTCTCATAGAAAACAAATACAGTAACTATAAAATCAAGCAATAGTTAGTGATTCTGTGAATAGTATATTTTCCATTCTTTCACAATACATGATTAGTAGTGATAATTTCAGAGCTCCAATTCGCCACTAATTCAAAAGCTACATTTTACGACAGTAAAAAGCAGAGGCCATATGAGTAAGCTTTGCAGATGGTCCAAAAAAGTTATTTAATTCTTCATCAGCTAGTAATAAACAGCTGCAATCTTGTGTCTTTTCTGCTTTTGTTTTATGTGCCACAATGTATAAGCTTCTTTCTTGAAAAACTGAGAACATACAGAATATTCAAAATACATTGTACTGAAAATGTTATTTAACTGGAGATAATGCGAAATGGGAAAGGAAGATGCGCAAAACATGTGAAAGACTAGAGACCATATGAAAAAATTGAAACAATTTGCAGTCTTTTTTACAGCTCAGTTTCTCACTACTTGAATGAAAAAATAAGAATAGGCTTAAAAGAAAAAAAAAAAGGAAAAAAGAAAGTTTCTGTATTCAGGTATTCAGTCCAAGTTGAATTCTAACATCGTCACTTTGATCACATATAACAGGTGTTCTTCAGTTTATTTTACAGACATCCCCAAATCATCACTTTGCAAAAAAACAAAACAAGCCCTCCCCATGCACTACCAAAACTACCACATGAGAACCTAGGGGTGGATATATTTAGAGAGTTTAAATTATTTTATAATTAGGTCTTTAATAGGGTACTTTTCCACCCTTTTCCCCAATACCCTGGGTAAGTGTAACTTAGCCTACACTGGTAAAAATTACATTACATTTGCTCCCAAAATGGAACAAGCTACTAGAGCTTTGTTCTGGCACACTTCCATTTTCTTTCCAGTTTTGCAGCCATAGAGGTACTAGCAAGGGCTGTGATTGGTTTGTTTGGATTTTTTTTCCATACGTCTAGCACATACACTAATTCCAGCAGCAGATACACTGGCAAATTTTGGCTGGTTAAAGTGTGTTCAGCCAAATGTCTGACACCACTTCATTCCTCTCGTTTCATTTCAAAGTATTGCTTTTTTTCCTTCAAATATGAAAGTATAATTTAGTAAAGTGGTCACAAAATCACTAACAATGGTCATAGAGAAATATCAAACACTAATTTAGAATAGTATAAGCTATGCATATGTAAAATTTTATAATCTAAAAAATATAAAGTGAGTTTCTAAAACCATTCACTTCTACAGGTCTCCAAAGCATGCATTTGCAACCATTGCTTGATGAAATATGAAAAGAGAGGAAAAAAAAGTGTGCAAAGTACTTAGCAGTGTGGCTTTTTAAAAAACATTAAAAGTTAAAATCAAGTCAAGTTAAAATCTCAATTCTGTGCAGTAGCCACCATTACTAAAATGTGTAAGTATTTCTATTCACCTGCAAATCCACTTTTGGCTAGTTAACCAGCAGTTGAATTCACAGCTGGCATTTAGGCAAACAATTACCTAATCTGCATGAGAACTGCTGAAGTTTAAACATTTGGAACTAGAGGCTACATTTCACCATTGCTATAAAGAATTACATGTTCGAATTCCTAACTAATTCACATTTTTAACGCAAGTGGGCTTGTTTTTTTCCCCTTTAACTGAGAAAGCACCTCCTTGATTCTGAATTATTTCAGAGAACTGGATTCCAACTAAACAGAAAATCTAATTCCATTGAATTATACCATATCCTATTTCCATTTTCATAGGACTGAAAAATATCTTATTCTACTTTTGATTCTTTGCTATTATTTTGTAAAACAAGGCTCCTCAGAAAATAGTTAAAGCAAAATAATTCATTTGCAAAAGAGCTGAAACTTCAATATTCCAAAGATTTTTTGTTTGGGTGGAAGAAAAACTGATTGATTATTCTTGTCTTGATATGCATAGATGCAAAGTTTGTCCTTTTCCCTGGAGCACGCATTGGCACCTGAAGCAGAACATGTGGAGGCAACAGCTTTTCAGGCTTCAGAAATGACAGAAGCAGGAGCACAGGTAGACTCCTTGGATACAGTTCTTTGACCCATATTCAATTAATCCATGCGGTTCCTGTGCTTTACTCCACATTAGAAGCTGAACAGAAATTACATTAGAGTTCTCAATACAGTCTTACACAGTTTCTTCCCTTTAGAAAAGTGTTAGAAAAAGACCATTTTCACATTTACAGAAAATTGTAACAAGACACTGCCTTCCAAATAATCCACCAGGGCTTTGTCTCCGCAGCAAGCAGAGGTGTGAATGTGTGAGTGCAGGCAGACCAAAGCTAGATGTGGTATGAATGATGGTAAAGCTCTGTATTACTGGTCCCCAGGCGCGCTGCAGAGAGGCAGCCAGCAGGCTATTTGCATATTTGGGCACTTAGCATGCACTGAAATCCATGTTGCTACAGCCTGACTGCTTTTGGTTGAAGCTAGGCTGGCTTTGCCTGTGGATGCTACAGTCACATGTGTAATAGCAGAGTACAAGTCACCTGTGACAAGTGGCTAGGAAATAGACTTTTTTCTTTAGGCTACCATTTACTGGCAAAATATGCACACATGCCTGTGTTTTCTCAAGCCCATGCACATACACACATACATACACATGCACACACTTTCCTACACATACACATATGTAACAGGATCCTTTGCCTTCAATTTAGAAAGAAAAAAACCCCACTCTGGATTATTTCGTTTTGCAGAGAAGTCTTAGGGACCAATTTTGATCCTTGCTTGCTGCATGTCATCTGAGAAATGACAATGCACACAGCATACACGAGTGAATTATAAAGCAACTCAAATGGAGAAAGTGATGGTGACACCACCTGCCCACAGCCATTTCTATCACTACCAGATGCTCAGATTACAGAATCTTTAGGTGTCAAAATGTATTTATATCATTCAGTGCTTGAATGATTTATGCCAAGAATTCAAAGACTACAGTCAACAGATTTTCCACTTATCTCTGTAGTCTTTGATTCAAGTCCACAATGGGGTTGAGAGGACATGATCTCTACCAGCTGCCTATGGAAAAAAAACTACACAAACGGCATGTGCACATAGGTGCCATGAACCCACACAACTCAGTGGCACCTATGTGCACCTATCCCGCCCCCTCCATCCCCAAACCACAACCACAGCTTTTGCAAATAATCATCAGGGTCTTTGCAAATTCATCTCAAAATAAATCTGATGGGCTGATCTTTTGAATGCTACAGCTTGTGCACCTGACAACATTAGGAAACAATCAATCACTATGCTTTCTTTACTGTTTACCTAGAAAAAGAGGCTCTGCTGAAAGGCTTTAGGAGTTCCAGAAAGTAAAAGTTCTTAGTCATAGCACACTGTACAGATTAGACCTATATTATTGTGTCTTAAATTAAAAAAAAAAAAAAATTGGGTCTTTTATAACACATTGGTAAGTACCGAGCAGTAGCTCCTTTCCATTTACTATAATAAATGTCAAAAATAATGTTGGGTTATAAATAAAATCATAAAGAAAAAAATAATTAAATTTGTGGGTTTCTACCCTCCATGCTGGCTCTCTTGAGTGGATGGTTTTCCTGTGGGCTTGATTTCATAGGATGTTTAAATATAAAAATAAATATATAAATAATTATAAACTAATGAATAGTGCCACTAAGGTCAGTGAAACTATTTATGTTCAACATTATGTACATGGCCAAAGTGCTTTTCTGGACCCCAGCCCAAATTAACTTCCGTTTTATACAAAAATACAGTGAATGGTTTAATAAAATAGATGACACCATCTTAAGGGGTATTGTGAATCACATCAGTGTTCTGCTGGCTTTGATATACAGCTCTTAATGAATAAATGTACTCTGAGACTCACTGGGATCCTGTGCAGGAGCATTACATTTCAGACGCTTAATGGGTTGTCAGTGTACAATCATCTGTGTAGAATGTGGAGGAAATGATAGAGAACCTGGAGCAGCAGCTCAGTATTTCAGTGCCTTTAAGTATTACAACCAGCATAATTCAGGGTGTGAATATGTTTGCAGATCTCTTCAACAGACAAAAACTCCTGTTTTGGTAAGTATTTTTGAAAGAGATTAAGGAAAGAATAATCTGGTAAGAATTCCCTAAGGAGAAGAGAAACCTAAGATCCTAAAGTGCTATGAACAATCTCCAAATTAATCTCTCCAAATTATTACAATGAGATTTGACAATGTCTATATATAAAATCAATCTAAACCACAAATGTTTCAAGAGATAAAATCAAAAATAACTTCCAGATTATACACAACTGCTAACAACACTAAAAAAAACCAAAAAAACAACCTCTCTCCCATTTCTCTTTATAAGATTATCTTGGGAGACATTCTATCCTTCAAAACTGCTGGACCTGCTACATTCATTTGAAATCTTGGATATTAAGGATTTAGCTCTTTCAAGTCACAATGTGTGATTAAATAGGACTATTTTGTTATTTTTGGTAAACTGCATTTCACAGAACCCAGCCTTCAGATATAAACATCTAATCAGCAATAATAAAAATACCTTTCAAAAAAGTTTTCCTTTTTCATTATATTTTTGCTTTTCTAAAGACTCTGAAGTCACTTTTCTTCTTTAATTTGCTGTGTGATAATCCATAAAGAAACAACGATTACTATTTATATTTAGAATAATATGCAATTGAAAGTCTACGATTTATAAGTTACATTAAAACCTACATTATTTTAGAACTGTGGGATTATCACATTCCATTATCATCTTTCTGTGGAACTATTGTTTGTGCCTTTTCTGTGCTAAGGCAGAAGTTTCCTCCACTTACACTTCATTTGAAAATAAAAATAACACCTCCAGAAGTTTCCTCCACTTACATTTCATTTGAAAATAAAAATAAAAATAACACCTTATACTTTGGCAAAAGGAGAATACTTTTCTTTACACATTACAGAACAGTAAATGCAGAAAAAGAGGAAACTTGCTCCATGACCTTTTTCAAAAAACACCCTTAAAAGAAAAAAAGAGTAGGGGAAAAATACTTATAGAGAATAGCACATTTTAAACTTATAGTCTTATGATATCTATTAGTTTTAATTCTTCTTACATGCCTTATTATTCTGTTATTGTTCTAAGACTATATGAGAAATAGTGACTGGGAATATCTTTGTCCATTAGAAATGAAGCATTTTCTAAAGACAGCAGGAAGCAAAGGGGAGGAGCCTGCTTAGCTCGTCAATAGAGCAGATTTAATAAATGATATACTGGAAACAAAATTTCCAGAGCTGAGCTGTCAGCAGGGGTAGGACTAAATGTTGCCAACCAATTGAAAACAAAAATGGGACAAAAAAGACCAGAGGAAAAACATCAGTTTTGAAAGAAACATCTCAAGAAGCGAAAGAGCAAAAAGTGCCTGGGCTGTAGACAAAAGGAAAACGAGAATTAGACAAATAAAAAACAAGCACAAAAAGTAAAGTTCACGCTTTTGAGAGGGAAAAAAACTCAATTATTGTGTTGAATGTATTCAATATTGCTCAGTGCTCGATATTTAGTCTCTACAGTGTTACTCGTCCCTGCATACAATTACACTAGTTGTCCAAAAATGATAACTGAAAGATTTCATGTTGCATGTCACCTTTAAATCTTTCCTAGATAAGGAAAGCTTCAGTTTTGGGCTCCTCAACACTTGAAGCAAAGCAATGAGAGCACTCCTGAAGGCCCAGGCATGGGGAAAGATGGAGTAGGTGGAAAACCTATCCCCACCCCCCGAAAAAAAAACAAACAACAAAACAAAACACCTGGAAGGGAGAAGAGAAAAAAGAGAAGGACAAAGATAAGAAGCAGAGAGCCACTGTGGAACAGAATGGGATAGATATTTGTGACTTTATCACGATGGGTATAAGCTGACTGTGGGGTTTTAGACCCATAGACAGCCCCCTTGAAAAAACGTTCCTGTCTCAGAAACACATCGGAATTTTGCCCATAAATTATTATTACTTCGGTACTGATTGAAACATTTTAAAAATATGTCCATCTGACTTACTTGCACAGAACCAGTGTTCTTACAAATAAGAAAGGAAAAGCTCTTGGAATCCCTGGTGCTTAATCAGTTTGGCAAAGTGACATTTGGAATAGATAAAATCTAGAACTATTACACAAGTTTTGAGAATTAGGGTGCTATAATACAGTAAATGATGAAACACCATGAAACATTTTCTTCTATTATCCATTTAGCACCATCAGAAACGATGCGTATGCCATCTCTGCCAAACTAAAAATGAGGGTTGAAAAACACCTGACTTCCATAAATTAATGAATTGAAAAAGAACAAACTGATCAGAGGATAAAACTACACTAAATATATACAAACTCAATGGCCTCTGAGCATCATTGTTGGTAAAACCATATCCTGTAATTATTTCTCTGAAGTCAGTGTGACACAACAGAGTGCTAAATATTCATTCTTTGGAATAAATATGAATTTAGAACTATTCATCTTTTTTCAAACATCTGACATGCTGCATAAACAGAAAGTATATTCGGGTTTTTTTAAGTAAACAATACAATAAGTAAAGTGATTTATTATGCAATTTATCTCTTTCCATCTCGGTGCTGTTCATAATTCAGATCCACACAAGGCAGTTCATATACCATTAATATATCCCAGATGTGTTTGACTTTAAGGCTATGATCATTTTAAATGTTTTAAAATGTGTGCCATTTATCATTAGTGTTATGGTGGTGTCATTCACATTATTATAGTTAAGGTTGTGTCAGCAGTCCTATAAGCCCTTATTTTCAGGGGTTCAGAACTTGGCAGTAAGAAGTGGCTACAGGCTGAAACCTGGCACAAAGCATCCTGACCTGGGAGCAATTAAATTTCTTTCTCAAAAAGCTAACAAAGGATTTAATCTTGAAATTCTGCAGAAGGGAAAGAAATGTGTGCAAGGTTTTAATATATGAAGTCCTTCTGTCAGATCTTAGAACTTCTTTTGTGCTGAAATAACTGAAGGCAAAAGAATGTCCTGCAAGAGAGTGCTAGTGATTCGGAGAGGCTAGAGAGTAACTACTATCCTTTTGAGCAGATCAGATGTGTGTATTTCAGTCTAACAAACACAGCAGGGCATCTCAGCAACATCTGCAGCACCTGGAAATTCAACAAGCATACATTTTGCACGTAACTTCATAAATCAGAAAGGAGAATTTCCAAAGCTAACTTAATAGCAGTCTTGCCACATGACAATATCAGGATAAGCTTCCATTTAAGTGGTCCTGTTTTATTTGCAACTTCACTGTCCTCCCAGTTCTGACTGGTTTATCTTAACTAAACTGAAATTGAAGTTGTAGAGAATGACTACGCCACACAGCTAATATTCAAACAGAAATCCTGACAATTATTTCAAGATCTTTATGCTGCTCTGAAACTCTTTTGAGTAGATATATTCTGCAAGAAACATGTTAGGCTCTTGTAGAAACTGAGTCAGCAGTAGAGGAATGGAGAATATGGAAAACCCTACGCAGTAGTGCTGGTCTAGCATCTTTCAAGTTTGAAGATACAGTTTGCCTCTCTTCCTGCCACAGCACAGAATTTGTTTCTACTGTCTTACAAAAAAAAAAAAAAAAAAATATTACGAGATCATGGTTGGACTACCTAGAATTGCCATTACTTTGTTTCCCTGGACACTGCAAACTACCATGCTGTAGAATTTGAGATTCTGTGAGCTGGAATTGTTTAGCCTGAAGAAGAGGAGGCTCAGGGCAGACTTCATCACACTCTATAAAGATCTGAAAGGAGGGTGTCGCCAGTTGAGGGTTGGTCTCTTCTCCCAAGGAACCGGTGACAAGAGAACACAGTCTTAGGCTACATCAGGGGAAGGTTTAGGTTGGATATTAGGAAGAAATTCTTCACAGAAAGGGGGATTTGGCATTGGAATGGACTGCCTGGGGAGGTGATGATGGATTCATCATCCCTGGAGGTGTTCAAAAAAAGACTGGATGTGGCACTCAATACCGCGGTATCATTGACAAGGTGGTATAAGGTCATAGGGTGGACTCAATGAGGTCAAAGGTCTTTTCTAACCTGGCTGATTCTGTGATTCTATGTCTTGCCGCCAGTTCTTG
The DNA here is from genome assembly GCA_013397955.1 of Grantiella picta. NCBI lineage: Eukaryota > Metazoa > Chordata > Aves > Passeriformes > Meliphagidae > Grantiella > Grantiella picta. The sequence goes on from VZRM01004557.1 coordinate 87,612, forward strand.
GAAAATTCAGATTCAGAAGCTATTAGTTTGGCGGTTTTTATTCTACCAGCTGGGCCATGCAGCAAGAGCAGCATACTTTTCATGTCCCACCATTCGAATCTCCTTTCCCCAGAAAGCACTCATGTTTTTCTCCTTCCCAAACACAGCTCTTTTAAAAACAGAGCTCACAGCCCAACCCCAGAGGAATCAAATGTTTCTTCCCACCAGAATCAACTACTTTGTCTGCTTTTAATTATCTCCCAGCTATTCAGCAGATCTTCCCATTCCCAAAACTCAAAATTTTATTCTTTCCTATTATAATTTTATTTTCTCTTGCCTTTCTATTCACTCTGACATGACTGCTTCCATGTACATCAATTGGATTCCTGCCCAGTGTCTTCACTAAATATCAATTGCAACGAGATTATGCCACCTGAAAAATTGATAATGCCTTACCACTTCTGCTACTACAGTATAGGACTACTGCTATTGCTTTCTCCCTACCTCCATGCCAAAAAGGCCTGCTGGTGCTTTGCTCTTCTTTTACGTGTGCTACACTAAAGAAAACTGGTTTCCAATTCCTCTTATTAAAATTGCATGATTCCACACTGCTATGTCACTATTTATTCCTCTTTAATTTCCATATTTTCCTCTGGAAGACATGTTGCTTTTCATTCACTCTCTCAGCAAGAAAAATTCCTTATGAGAACGAAGTAGCAGTTCCTGACCAAATAGAACATTTACTCTTCATAAAACCATCTTTTCAGGGACACAGCCTGAACATCTCAGTTCAGAAAAGGTGAACATTTCTGGTCAAGACATGGAAAATTCTTGTTGCCCTTCTCATCAAGCAGCCTCTGCCCAACCAGTCAAGTTATTTAAGACTTTTTATCTCCTGCATCCTGCACTGTTGCAAGCTGCCAAACTTGAACAGAAAGGAAATTACTGGCTTTTCATGCTATTCTTGGATACTTAGGCTTTATGAACGATTATACCACTTCTGTATCAACAGCTGGGCAAAGAATATATCACTCAGCTACCTGGTAAAATATGATTGAGTAATAACTGGTTATAAAATATTTTACTTGTAGATTCTCCTTACATTCCACCAGAGGGCTACAGAACTCCCAAAAAATTGAAAAACAAATTTTCCAACCTTTCCAAAGCAAACTATGTTCTGAATGTAATTTTCAAATTGCTCCAAGGATAATTTTTAACTGATTTTTAGAGATAGGTCAAAAAAATTCAGCAGAGCTTTTTAGGATTTTGCAGTCGGCAAATGTTTTTTGAATAAAATTTAAGACAATGGTTTCAATATGTTTTAAGCATTCTCCATGGATCATGATTTCATTTCTGTCTTCCTGAAAATGGAGAAAATATGCCTACTTTCTATTTTTCACCTACTTTGCACATCTACCACATAGCGCTACACCATGCACATTATCCATGTCAAAAAGTTTATATTTGTTTGTAATTAATTTTCTCTAGTATGAAGAGCTTTTACTGTTCACTCAAAAAATGTAAGATCTTACTGCTCCTGGAGACACATAATTCATTCTTCCCTTCTAGTCTTGCCTTCTATCAATTATACTCCTCCTTGTGAGGCCATGAGCTGGAATAATAAGAACCCATGACATATACAAAAAGAATTTTAAATTTAAAGAAGAGTGGGACCTGGAAAAGAATGTGCATGTTAGATAAATAATGACATATAAAAGGTTCTTGAGGAAAAAAACAAGGTTGTGCGTAAATGTCTCAATGAAGATTAATACATGCTACTGATTTTCCTTTTGTAGAACTGGACTTAATTTTCATCAGCTTGCATCAAATTAAATTGACAGCCAAATAAAACTTATTGAGATCTTCAATTTGAGCTATGCCAAAACCTAACCCTAGGTTAGGAGAGTGACAGTTAGTAAAGGAAGAATTGATCCTTAATCTCCACCTAGCAATATGTTCAGAGCAACGAATAGTAAACAGTTCAACCTCTTTTCCCACTATACAATGCACCAGCCATTTTATTTTTGTTTTACATGCTACATGGTATTAACTTTTTTCACCTACATTATAAATATGACAATCTACACCATTCATGCTGTCAGCTATAAAATAACAAGATGTATCTCTTCATTCCATACACAAAGGGAAGTTAAATTTATGGATCCAGCAGTAATGCTAGTCATTCTTTTATACTATTTTTCCCTTTCAAATTGGTAAAGAGCCTGAATGCCAACTTGAAGCAAATGCTTCCTCGATAAATCTGGTCTAAACAATGCACTTTTGCCCTTGTAATATCAGCATTTACAACAAGTAAAAGCGGAAAGATGCAAGGATTTGGTTTCTTACAAATGGAAAGAGAAGAAACGATTGTACAATTTGATTGGCAAGCAAACAATTCAAAGATACTGCATTTTTTTAGATTATACTGCTATATTTGCCAAACTAGACATGGTCTGATAAAGCCTGCAGATTATAAAATATATTGCCTGTTGTATTTATGTTGCACTGATACAGTTCAGAAGCAAGTAGACCTGCTTAGCTCCATGTATTAGCCCTAAAGCTACTCTAAGCTAGAGCTGGTTGCTCTGGAAGCAACAGAACCAATTCTCTGTAGTCACCATAGAAATCCTGTGGTATGTAGTTTCCTGCTGTTTCAGAATAACTATAATTTAGCCACTGCCTTCAACATGATAAATGGTGCATCAAAAACTTACCTCTTCTAATACACTTTCAAATAGAAAATTTTTCCTTTCCTTCAAGAATTAATATTCCTATGTATTGCACAAAAATGTAATAATATTGATTTATATCACCATATGTAAGTTAGATAACATATAACATTCTTTACTATGACTGAAGATTAACAAACTGGTCTCCATTTCCACACACCTGTTCCCAATTTCCATTTTAGCCTCTTTTCTAGTGGTACCCCAATTTTATAAACCACAAATCTCATGAGGTAAAACGCACTCATATTCATACAAGAAATATGAGAGACTATCTATTCTGGCAGCCTATACTACATCCTCTCTTCACAGATTGAACAAAATTTCACTAATAAGGTTAGCTGTCATGATTTCAAAACCCAAAAGGTTAATAAATTTCTGGATTGATTTATAAGATGTATCTGATAGAGAAATCAACTTTTGTTTCTATTTAGTTCTCATTTGCCACAAACCAACTTTATTTTTTGACAAACTAGAAGAAAAATTCTTATGTCAACTCTGTTTTGTAATGTCAGAAAAAATTGGGCAACATTTACTTTATTTACATTCATGAAATTCCATGCCACCCATGCAAGGACAGATTGGAAGCTTTTTAAAAGCTGTTTTTATTATCCAAACATGAAGCCTATGTAGAGGGAAAATTCTGGTCACTGGTGCTATCAGCAAAGAACTACAGAAAACCTTAGCAGAGCAGATGGCAAGTCCCAAATTTCCCCAGGTAAAGTCAGTAAGAAAATATTTGTGCCATCAAACACTCATTTAAAGAAAAAAAATCCCAGTGCTATTCCAGGGCATAGTTAATAATTTAAAATTAAAAGGATAACCGGGCAATACTGAACAATCTAATTTACATTACTAAAAAAAAATTCACATAATTTCTCTGATTTGTCTCTGGTCTTGTTTCATTGAACTTGAGTGGGGAAAGAATTATTTGACAGTTAGTGGAATTAGGTATTAATGCAGTTAGGATGATTCTCTTAAGACATTCTTTATTCATGTATTTGACAATGTTACAATACTACAAGCCACTGAGTACACCTTTATATACTATCTCCATGTGTCTTACACAACTTGTTCTTCAAATACGACAGTGCTGTTGTCTTTGGAAGGTGACAGGTTGGAGTGTGGTTTTGGTTTTTTTTTAGTTTGAGTTTTGTTTTGTTTTTTTTAAATTAAATCCAAAGATAGCACAGAAGTGGGATTCACCGTGCTGAATCATGTATGTTGACTCATGTTGAATCTCCTGTTATTATTGAAAGAGGGACGGCATTGAGTGAGAAAACTGCAGGATCAGTTTACACAGGATACTAGCTTGACAAGTCGTAAATTGAAGAACATGCAGATTTCTTAAGTGCTAGATTAAAACCTTTAACATGAAATCCTATCATCATTTTGAACTATTTGACTGTGCAAAGTCAGAGACTCTCTTTCTAAAAGAATCCTGTCATTTCTTTCCTCCTCATAAGCACTGCCAGTTTCCCAATGCTCTTTTGACAGTATAATCAGTCAATTCAATCAGAGAAATTCTATAGTACAATGGTAATTTTCTCACACTTTTTTTTCTCCCTTTACACTGTCAATTCAAACCACCTGCTGTAAGCATTGATGTGGAACGGCTTAGTATTAGTTCTGAAATTAGTACCAGTCCCCAGTTAAATACCTGGCACATTCAGTGTGGGACAGACACTGTTAATGGCACATAAACCCATCAGATGCAATCGGTGCATTCCTTCAGCAAGTCTCTTTCCAAGCTATTCAGAGAGCACCTTGCTGGTATCACTGCACTAGACTTAAAAACCAGCCTGAGAGGAATGATTTGAGGAAGGAGGGGAGAACAAACATAACCACAGAATCTGTCTTAAAAGGAGATTTTCTATGAATATTCTATTGAATACATTAGGTAGCTTCCTATGGCAGCATTTTACTTATTCAAATACACCAGTGATGCCTTTAAAACCACGTTTTAAAGTACGAAGCCTAGAAAACGAATTGTGCAGTGTTTTCAAATAGCAGAAACAAGTACAAATCATGACACTTTATAAAATCTCACTTCTTAAATCCTAACACTGGGTTTCAACTATATGTACTGACTTCCATCACTTAAGCATGTAAAAAAAAAGGCTATTAAATCCAATATCTTACAAATGCATCAGCTCTCCTGGCCTCTTTAGCTCAGCAGGCAGGTCTGTGCACATGAGTCAGTCAGCAGTGATGAAAGGCATTTACTATAGGCTCCTCACAGGGTCATCAATGGACAGCCTGTACAAGATTTATGCTTTAAATAATATATGAACTAAACACCTTGAAGTAATTGGCTGTGTGAAGCCTCACACTAGGCCAGATAGCTTGTCTGTACAAAGTAAAATAATATTAAATAATAAATGAACGGTGCAGAGGTTTTCTAACCAAACTAATTCTACATGATTTTTTAAGTGCGAGTTGTTCATGAGTTGAGACGCTCTCATGATTTCATGCTGGTGTCACAGGGCCAGTCTGTCTTTGTCAACAGTATCTATCTCAGAGGACTGTGTCCTTTCTGGTGATGATGTTAGAAACTCACTGCTCTCTTTCCTCATGCAAGATAATTGAAGTAGCCTACATAACCATGTCAGGGGTTCACTGAATGCTCATTCTCCAGTTTTGCAAAGAATGAACACATCAAGATTTTGACCACACTACATGCAACAAAACTCTAGAAAACTGGCATCAACACTTTAACTCACTAACAGATATGGACAAAATTTTCACTGATGGGATTATACTGACAAAACAGTCATAAGGTTTTCCCACAGTAGTAATAATGTAGGGTTTCACATTCTTTAATGCTGGCATGGGTTTCCAAAACATCTTCCAAATGCAAACTAACATTCTAGCTGACAGCCTTGTGCAGATATTCTCCCTTTTAAATATGATGCTGCAGGCCATCTCACTCCCAGTTCACAATCACATAAATCCCTGTTAAAACTACAGCTTTATTATCCATGTAAGTACTGTTGTAAAATATTTAAATTAGTTTGCAAAGCCTCTGTTAATACTATCAAGGAGTTTAAAACTAGTTGGAGAGACCAAGGAGACCAGTGGGTCACAGGCAGTCCACAGCAGATTTGTTTTCTAATACAGAGCAAATTAATTATGTTAAATGCAAAGCTTGTTGCAAAAAAATGCAGGTACTAGGCATTCCAGAGAGAAGAAATAGCTTGAAAGGAAGAAAGTGGGAATATGTTTAGAAGGTTTATAGGCCATTTCTCAGCTGGTGTAAAGTACCTTACCCCTGGAAAACTAAATAGGCTTTCCCAGATTTACAAAAAACAAAGGTCTTGCCTTTTATCATTATGGAAGTTACCTTCACTAAAAGAGGTGCAGGGCACAATTAATCAAAAACTTTTCATATTCTGGTTGACACTCTTGCCATATCTCTGAATTGTCTGAATCTTAACACCTAGTTAACGTTCCTCTACTTTAAATGTATGACAGTGGCTTCTTTTAACATTGAATTAAAGGAGTGCTCCAGCAGTTGGTCACATCTTCCCTCATGCTCATGCTTTCAGTATGAGGCTAATTGAGCTATATCTCTTGGAAAAACCTAAACACTCTAAAGCAGCATTTCCAAGGTTTCATTCACAACCTGCCTCTGGGCCCAGCACCTCACATTTGGGAGCTGCTGCTCTAGAGTGAAACAAAACTAATCTAGAAGTTATTCTACCACATTTATATGGATAACAAAAAAATGAGGCGGGAGGAAAAAAGGAAACAAAAAAAGTATCAAATATTTGAATTTGAATAGAGAAAACAAAATTAAGAAATAAATTAAGTGAAAACTGAAGTAAAATTGCTTCAACTAAATTTAATGAAATGTTAAGGCTATCCCTTTAAAATACACAAGAGGCATTTGTACAGCTGATAAAGTCCCTGTGACCTTGGCAGCCTTACAGGGGTAATCTTCACGTAAGATGAATTATTCTTGAACAATTGCTCTAATGTACTAGGCACAAGCATACTGTCCTTCAATATTAGGCATGCTTGTCTTTCCACATCCTTAGGTCTATACAAACGTATTTATTAAGGACAAAGCAAGAGGGTGGGGGGATGTTAGAAAGAAGGAGAAAAAGAGAGAGATTACATTCTATGCAAATATGCACCACAATACACAAGCAAACAAATTTATTATAGTCCGTGGAGCTGAAATTATTTGTTAGAATAGACCTTAAAGATTTCAGACCAGAAGATAACTCTAGGTGAGCGCTGCTGACAGATTTAAAAGCTTCTGAGAAAACACTTTCAGGGATATCAGGAGGTAAAGAATGAACAAATCATATTTGTTAATGACTCAGATTTTTCCCATAAACCTACTAACTGACACCCCAGTGACTATAAAGGAAACTCTCTCACATTTATTAGGAGGACCAGCCCTTTGCCATCCATCATCCAGTGTTGGTCTTTTGCCTATCAAGGGAGTAGCAATTTGGGCCAGAAATCAGTAGAGACAGGGTCAAACATACTCCGTGATCTGAAGAGAGAGCCAAGCAGGTTTATTATAAAGATTCTGATTGCATCTGATATCAAAGGTCTGTGCTCAGAAGTGCATACCCTTTGTTGATTGTTTCCCCTTCTACACCCAGCTCCAACTCCTTTCCATTCCTATTTCTTACATTCATGTGGAGATCTAAACACTTTGAAGAGAACCCATGTCTTTACAAAGAGGATCTAGACCAAGACACATCATTACTGGGACAAGTAGAAGTACCTATATACTTGTTTAAACAAAGTAAACAGACGAGTTTCCACGCAAAACCCTTTGCAAACATTAATTAATTAAAAAATATGTGCCACTGGACTGAGGAATAAAAATTTGGAAATCTGGAGGGTGCCAAGGATCAGAACCGCATTTCTTCAACCCCTTGTAAATCTTGAGAGTTTCTAAACAACAGAGATTGTTCTGTTCCCACAGGCTCACCCAACCTCTACAATTCCTCTTTTGTTCATGAACTGAAACATCCTCATTCTCACCCAAGCAAGGTAAGGGCACAATCATAATGAACCTATCCGCCAACTATATCCAATAACACACCCTGATCTGCTGCATCCTCAGGTCCTGTCTCAATGATGCCTCCATGGGTAGGTTTTTAACAAAATATCACTGCAGTTTTGACTTTATTCGAAACCAGAATCTAGAAGAGAATCACATGTTCTTCTATTTTCACAGTGGCTTATTGGTTAGAACAAGCATAAAAAATAGAGATAGCAGTTTCAATTTCCTCCCCTGCCTAAGGATCCGACTCTCAGGGCTCACACTGACTTGTCAGCATCACTCCTTTCAGAGGGGTGGGCGCTGTTAATAACTGGCATACACCAAGGATACCCTGAGAAAGCAATCTACATTATGAACTTAAAACCTCCTCCTCAGATACTTTTTTTTTCTCCCCTGTGTTTGGATTCTCTTGCACTTTAAAAATTATATCTAAAAAGATAAATTTCTAGGCAGGGAAACCCAGATTCTTCAGTGACATGGGCTGGACAGCAGTATAGGGTTATTTGCACAGACCTTCCTCCAGGCCACCCAGTAGCACCCCTCTGTTGTGTAGGTCAGGTGAAACACCACTGGCTTAATACTTGTTCCTGAGCCTCTGCACACTTAACAGCCGTTGAACAGTATATACTGCCTTTAACATCTTTTCTTCTTAGTCTCAAGGAAGAGTAGAAAAAGCTCAAAGTAGAATGGTGTCTTCACATAAGCCAAATGCAGGACAGTCTGTTGTTGGCCTGCTCTCTCATTCATCACAAACGTCACAAATTGATCATTCCAATTGAGTTGTTGGCTCTTAAATACCCAGTCAATAAAAACTGGATGCATACACCTCAGGTCGAAATTTGTCCCTTGCATTTTAAAGTGTTGCTGAATGTTTCCTATGTAATATGGAGAGTTGGTGCTCATCATACTGGCCAGTGATGTACAAAAACCACTATCCCTGTGGGAAACAATGACAATACATGAGAAGAAACATGACCATTTTACACTTTTTTCCAAAAACCAGTTTTCTTGAGGTTGGTAAATTTGACATATTAAAATACATCTCACCTATCAAACCAGTGCCAGAGGTCTGCACAAATAAATAGTCATACCCTTGTGTCATTAATAAACCACACAGGAATTATAGGACCTCTGGTATGTGTACAAGACACACTATATTTGCTCAAGTACTATGCATGTCATGTTATCCCTCAGTAGTTCATAGATCACGTGGAAAAGACAGGTTTTGCGAATCACGCTATTGAAAAAGGATAAGTGATGAATTCAGTATTTATACTACCAAAGGGAAATTTGCAATCATGATGCAGCAATGCCAGAAGAAAGGGGTAATATGTGTGATATATTGGCCAGCCTTGACTGTGACTGTTCCTGCAGTGTAAGAATTTCTTTATCCAAGGACAACCACTTTCACCTTCCCATCTGTCCTGTGATTTTTTTAATGTCTGAGACAGGTGGCCTGTTGGAAACCTAAAACCCTGTGGGTACAAAATATGATTAAAATCTGATGTTAGGCTCTACGATAAAGAAGAGTTCTATGTTTAGTTGAGAATTTGTAACTAACCTGCAAAAATATGTCAAAGGTAATTTGAACTCTACATAACCAAAATCTTTTTAATTCAAGTTCAGCATATGCTATATCAAAACTTCACTTGCAATCATTTCCCTATAGATCAAATATGTATCTTGATAAGTACACACACTGTTTTCTTTTAGAAAAAACTTTAAAGGAGAATTTTAATTAATGCTTCATTCCTAAATATAGCAATGACAACAATAACATGAAAGATTAATATGTTGAAGCTACTATTTAATAACTTACAGAGCACATAATTAATGCATCATAATAAATTCTTAACATTTATTAAAACAAATATCTGAAAACTTCTGAAGGCATTTCAAGAATTTAACAGCTGCTGAGTACGTAATCTTGCCTCTTTTTGGAGAAGGGGGTGGCGATTTAAGTGGGTCTTTTATATTTTCAATTATACCCCAGAAAAAAAAATAAAATTAAAAAATGCAAGAAGCTTAATTGAAATCCATTTAGAGGAAATTCAGAATTTATGCAGAGTTTAAAACTTTGGCATAGAATACTAAATGCTGATTTCTGCCAATAATTAAAATTTAAAATGTTAAATGATTTATCTTGTTGTAAATAATTAAGAGGATTTTAAAAAGGCTACCAAGAAAATGCAGTATGTGACTATATTGTATATTGCCAATCTGTATTTATCTGAAATGATACATACTACTTATGGTCTATGTTTTTATGACTTTTCATCATAATGATGTGGTATGAGCAGAAATTTCAAAAAATCCAAATAATTCAAACATATTTAAATACATTCAGTGAAAATCAACTAAAGCTGATTTACATTCTGGTCTAGTAAGTTATAAAACACATTAAAAAGGCCCTGTGAGACAAATGGGATGGATGACTTTCCAGCAATATCAAAACCTCAAGTTAAATTCTCGAAAAGAGTGCACTAGAAATTGTTTGCAAAGAGATTTAGGTGCTCTGGAGGTGTTTTTTGTTTTAACAGTGATACAGGTAGTTTCACTGGTCCCAGCAATGGAAGATCTAAAAGGATTGTCCCATCTTCTCCCCCTCTCCTGGCACCTGCTAGTACAGCCTGCAAAATGCATTCTGGATTTTCTGCCTTGTGACAACCACATAGGGTGACATACTCAACTGCAGACAAGACTTTTTATTTGTTCATGATGTTCAACTTCATTACATTACCCTTTAAATTTAATATTTGTACCATTTCCTACTTTCCCTCAATAGATAATTTATCTTTAATTTCTTATATGATGATTTTGAACCACAGATCACTTCAGATGTTGGAACTTGTTCGTTGAGCAACGAACATTGTGCAAAATCATGCAATTCCTTTTTTAATGATAATACATGTATCTTTAACTATTTCCCAAAATCCAAATGACCTGTTTCTGCTCCTATATTAACATATGGTAGCCCTGCATTTACACCATATGGCTTAAATAATATACTTCAGGCCTATATAGAAGCAAAGGTTGCAGTGAAAGGCCAGAATTCTTAAATGGCAAAACTAGGTCATTTTCTCCTTGAAGCTGAAAAGGTTAGAAGGAATGTCTGTCTAAAGTGAACCTAAGAGGAAAATAGTTCCAGGAAAAGTTTAAGTAGTTCTATAACCGAAGATATAACTCAGATTCAGAAAATATTAACCAGAGTCCTTTTTACTCTCTGCTGTTTGTTATTAATAACAAGTTTAGAATAATAGGACTGTTGGTATCACTATTCTCCAGGAACCAAATTCAAATGTGAAATAAATTACTTGCATGGACAACACTATTTTCTCATCCTGAAAAAGATGCCACTTTTTCATGTAGACATCCCAGAATCATGGAAAAGAGCAATAAATAGTCAGATGATTGGAGATAACAGGTGATACAAAGAAGATAAAGCTGATAGCTAGCAAATAATCATTCCCTGCAAAGAAGTTCCAGAACATCCCAATATGATATCTTCTTATGTAAATAATTTTAAACCATCCCCAAACCCTCGAAAATTAGAGAAATGAACATATCATTGGGGAGGGGGGAATAAACACAGAATATGCATAACTTGTCATGTATTCAAAGCCTTGAGTACATCATGCAACAAAAAATCAGCTTGAGACTGCTTGAACAGTAAGTCCTTCCAGCTTTGCAGTGGCACATGGGATAAGTTCTGGGAAGTATAGAGCACCTGCAATTCCCTTCATCTGCAATATACAGCAAAACTTGAAGCAAGGGCTGCAGGTGTTCAATTCCACTTGGTATTAGTCTCTGAGCACGGAGTAAGCATTAAGAAAGGCAAGAAAAAATATAAAGGGATCAAAATGTTTGGGACTTTATATTGCTATTCACATTTCACTTTGTTACAGGAAATGCAAGACTGGGAATGTATTATTTATTGAGAGACTAAAACCAAACAAGCTTATTTAAGTCACCATATTACATAACTTTTTTTAAACCATCACAAAACTGAAGTTTGAAGGAATCAAAGAACACCTCCTAAAGTTTCAAAGGCTACTATCCTTCCTGCCAAGCTCAGCTAAAGAGAGTCCTAGTTTGTGCCCCCTTCTTTCTCACAAGTTTAATTCACTCAGGGTATAAATAGGACAGAATGAAATCCTTACTCTTCTGCAGCACCACACAAACTATGTCTGCAAAAGTACTCTGTCTACCTTAGCTGAAAAAGCATAGTATCCTATAAGGTCCACATCACACCACACCTACATAAGAACCATGACTATATTTTACTGACAACCTATGAAGCAAATCTTTTTGCCTGCATTACTTTCATCTATTAAAAAAAAAGCATTGTTTTCTATTAATCTAAAGAAGAAAAACACTTACAAAATATTCTGGATATTATATATTTAAAATAGACCATACCTTGGAACTTTTAATTTTCAGATAGAGTGTCAGTGGACTGGGCTTAGATGCATGCAGTTGTGATTAGAGATATGAAAAAAACAACACTTATCTACTACTTTCTGTAAAAAGGAAAAATTTCGCAGACCTTTCATAAAACAGCTTTTTTCAGCTTCTCAGTTATTGTTGACATACCAGAGTGATGATATGAAGGCAAAGGCCTCAGGAGTATGTAACATCAGCCAATGAAAGCAGGTTTTAAAATTACATGAAGCATTTTATGATCTGTTGAAAAAAATCTAAATAATTTTAACCATCTGATTCAAATCCTTACTCCTAGAAATAGTGAGTTGCTATGAGTACCAGCAGTTATCCAACCACAGTTTCAGCAGTGCATAGTCACATCCTTTACTGCTACGACCATAGTCCAGTGACGCACAAAACGGTGGGAAAACACAGAAAAACTTACTTTTTTCTTAGCATACAGCCATCGTGCTACTTGGCTGTTCTCCATATACCCCAGAGCATGTCGGCATTAAATACCCAGAGATCACTCACTTGCTGAGTGGCTTTACAGCACATCACTTCTGGAATTTCAGGCTGCATTTGGCCTTAGTCAATAGCTTTTTCTACTTCCCTAATCACCTTCAAAAAGCAGCTGCTTCTAACAGCTTTTAAGGTGTCTTGCTCTCTCTTTAGCACTTTTGTCCTGTACTGTGCTCAGCTTCCCTGGTCCTCCTTCTCATTCCTCTGCTTCTATAAACCAGGAAATTAAAAAGACTACACTATCAGGAAAGAGAAAGGTTTTAATTCCTGCTGAGTGCTTGGTGCCTGTAAGACTGTTCGGGTTTCCTGGATGTATGAATTATATTCTGACTCATTTTTGTAAGCCAAGTAAAAATAAGACTGAAATCTGAAGTGGATGTTGCATCCTGAAGGACAGAGAGGACTTCAGTGGCTTCCTACAGAGCAAATGACATTTGTGGGAGAAGCAAAGAGATTAACACCTCAAAAAGAAACATACTGGTTAAAGACAAGGCAGCCAAAATGCAACAGCAGGGGAAGAAACTCTTCCCCTGAAAGAAACGTCCCGGCAACCATCCATCCAACCGTAGGGTGGTCCAAGAGTTCAGATGGTGGTCAGAGATGCTTTAGACAATGTCCGCTACTGTTCTTGCTCTGGCAGCAACTTGTGGAGCAAAATATTGCCAAAAACACAACTGAACACTTTCCAAGCTTCCTTTCTTTTTTCTGCTGCCCAGATCATGTATTACCAAAAAGCATGTACTGTTCTTCTTTGTTGCTGCCTACATGTGTGTAAGTCATTTCCTAACATCTGAACAAAGTATTAGCATCTAAAAACTTAACTGCCTTTAATTTAAATAGGCACTTGAGCTGCGATAGGCCTCATTTATTTGATTGCTGTCCAATGATACAATGAATGAAAACCATGAAATATGTGGTTAAAGAAAAAATAAAGGCATGAAGAGTTGTGAAAACATTTTATCCAAGGCATTTTATCAGCTACGTGTTCAGGTTGGTGTTTTGTTTGGTTGACTTCTAAACTATGGGTTAATATGTTCCTGAAAATGTATCCCATGGCTTAGGAAATAATGGGGGAGGAGTAGGGGGGTGGAAAATCTGTGGGGAAATTTCTGGATTGAATTTTTTGGTATGTAAAAATAAAGAAGTTTATAAACTACTATGTATGTAAGGGCAGTAAAGGCAAAGAAATCCACCACAAAGAGTCATCGTTTCAGAAGAGATGATGAAACCTTGAGAACAAGCTGCAAAAGGTCAGTTCTCCAACATGTCACATACCACAGAACTGACAATACTATCATCCTCTTTCTCTACAACCATTCCTTTAAAATATCAGAGTGCTTGTTTTCATTATGGTTGAACTTTGAACAGTCCAACAACAAAAGAATCAGTGTCATCTTGTTTTGCTTAAATAAAGTTTTAATATGACCTGGATTCGCCCAATGGCCACATGTTGCAAAACTAAACTGAGAACAGCTTCATTTTATAGACCTACTGCACAAAGCTTTCTGTAAAAATTTAACATTTCAATTCCACCTTAAATATCTATAAATTGAAATGAATGAGTTTATATGAACTATACATGTTGTTTTAATTGGCATGAACTTTGTATTCATTTGCCTGACAGAAGACTGCTAATACCTCCTATGTTAAAATATTTTCTTTGTAATCCATAAAGGAAAAGAAATTGACCTGTTAGAAACTCAGGTGAAAGGAAAACACTATAACGATAAAACCTTTTAGGTTGTATTTTTATCCACTCATGGTGCTTATATACACACTAAAGTAAAATTAGCATTCAGTTAAATTCTCTGAAGGTAATATATTCAGTTATTTTGAAGAATAACATACATTTTCATTTAACAATATCTAATTTCCTCCTCTACTTTCTTGCCTTCTCAAGCAAAAGGAAAACAACTGCTATTTATTTTAGAAATAATTACTAATTTGTAGAAAAAAATCTTAACCAATCTCTACTATCCAGCATGAAATTTGATTTCACATTAGCACATAAAACAAAATGACTGTGGAAATTCCACATAAATAACAGCCAACCAAGTTTAACAGAAGCAGATGAAATACTGAAAATGCCTCCCTTTTTGTTCTCCATCGTCCTACACTAGTTCTTTCTTTCTTGACACAGTGGAAAAAATGTCTTTTCCATATCAAAAAACTATATACATGTAAGTATTCAAGTATTATATAAAATTTTAATGTAAATAATTTAACCCTTTAAGCCTCCACATATGTACTGCCAAAAATTTTTAGATACTGCAAAAGCCTCCCTCTAAGTGTACTTAAACATGAAGGTATGTCTTAGTCTGTGTCTTTGCATGAAACTCCTCATCACTCACCTGGGCACTACATAAACTTTTAAACTCTTAGTTTTGGTAGTCGCTGCAGCTGTACAGAATCTCTTGCTGCTATGAAGTACATCTAAGGCTATTAATAAGCCATTGAAACAAAAATATTGTTGATGACAACTGAGCCAAATATTCATACTTACAAAACCTAGCATGCAGACACCAGCAGGTACTGCTGTTGTAGTTACCTCAGCACAAATCCAAGCAGCACCCAGTGGGAGAGGGAGAAGAACTATCTGTCATCTCCCATCTCTCCAACCCAAAATGACCAGTGACCTGCTTATTTCTGTTGAACTCCCAGTTTGTTTACTATGCCATGCATCAAACACTTAAAGCATGGAATGTGTGATGTAAAATAGCCATTCCAGTTTCTCTCCCATCTAGACAATCTCCACTTGACTTCCACAAATGCATGCACTACAGCTCTTCTCACCAGAGTTTCTAATCCCTCCACAAGCAGCAGTCTATCTTCACACCCTACTCTCTCCTCAACACAGACCGTATTTTTTTCCATAGCTTTCTCTTCCTTTCCACCCTCTCACTTTTTCCATTACTGCATCATCCTAACTCTTCCTCCACCTCTGTAATGGCTGCTTCAGCACCTCTTTTTACAAGCTGTCACATTCAGCTTGTACCTAAATCTTGCCCATTCTTTCTGTACGAGATCTCTGAGATCCAAACAGTCTCATCTAGGTTGTCATCATTTTCCATCGATATTGCTATATTATATATTCAGTCCCTGTTTCTCTGTATCAAGAAATATCATCTTACCCACTTTCTATCCATTTATTATAAGCATGTTACAAAGGTAATTTGTTTTCTTGGAGAATGACATTTATCCACTTTGGAGGAGTTAAAATATTTTAAAATTAACAAGTTAATTCCTAGTATTTAATTTAAACATAAAAACAAGACACTTTGCAAAGGGCCATTGGCTAATAAAAGTAAATCAGTCTCTTCACATGAAAAGGAAGTACCTATAAATTTTAAAAAGCAATTAAAAATTTTTGTTCCCTCCATGCTGAGATGGAAACTAGAATATTTTCTGTTTTCTCTGGCAATGTAACAAAACAAGGAAGTAAAATACAGATATACCAGAATATGGTCTATAGCAAGATGTATCAGCTCTAATTTCAGGTCTAAGAATCAATTAATCTTAGTTATGAAGAACATATTCATCACAGAAGTGACTTAGAAAGTCTCACTCCAGAGTAGCCAACAGCTTGACAATTAAAATATTTCAGTAAAGGGAATATAGCTAAGTTTGGCTTTGAGCTTTCCAAATCCCAATAAGCAACCAGTTATTGGATACTGGAGGGTGCAGTAATCCTGAGGCACTCCTCTTTGCTTTTTTTCTCCTAAATCTAAGAATTTTTTCTATTAACTGCTTTGTCTTTTGACAAAAATTATTTATTTCTAAAAGTTGCTTCCAACCAAACCAAAAAAAAAAAGTTAAGTAGCTCGGCTTAAAAGTACAATTGCCACTCAATTCTGCATAGCAGCATAGAATACATTACAGCCCCCAAATGATTTGAGTTATAGTGCATAAAATGTTACTCAATAAAAAAGGAAAAAGATAGACAAGTAAGACTTCAGAAGAGGAGATTTAAACAAAGAGCATGAGCTTCCTAAACTGAGAAAGACAGCTTATTCCTTAGCTTTTGGGCATAACGGTAAAATCCTCCATCACACAAGGTTTGTAGTTTTGTAATTGGAACTTGCACTAAGAGGGCATTGAAGAGCACAGAGGCCTGGAAGCAATATATCTCAAAATTAGATCTAGAGATATATTCAGGACCTTGACCAGGAAGGGGCTGACAGGTCAACTTCACAATCAATCCTTTGTTTCTGAGTAGCCAATGCAGCGATGCTAGGATTAGGGAGATATGCTGTCTTTTCTTGCAAGATATACTTCTCTGGCAAAAGAGTTTTGCTCAAGCTTGGTAATGAGACCACTTGGCAGGCCAGTGAGCAAAGCATTAGAGTTGTCTAGCTTGGAGGAGATAAAACCCTGAGCCAGCTTCTCATAAACAGACAAGGATAAATACGGACAAAGTATGGTTTCATTTTTCCAATGACAGTAGGAAGTTTTAATAATCTGCCCAATGTGATATTTAAAGGACACTTCAGATTCCAACAGAAATATGGATGTTGAAGTGGTAATCCAATGCTGTGAATAATATATAGACATAAAAGCTACATCAAAAACCAAGGTGGCATTAAGCTTATAGCTGGAGCCACAAAACTAAAAACCTTCACTCTAACTCCAAAAAATCAACATAACTTATATTTAATATTTTTCAGGGAACTGATCCAGACAATAAAAGCACAGTTTGGATTTGCTGCTTTAACTGACAAAGGAATTAGCATGTCCTCAGAAGAAAAATGAAACTTGATATCAACCCTGTGATTAATCTGGCCCAAAGGCAGCATGTAAGTGTTAACTCCAGCAAGCTGAAAACAGAACTCCTTAAAACATCAGACACAACTCTCATGGAATCATGGAATAGTTTGAGTTGGAAGGGACCTTTAAAGGCCATCTAGACCAGTTCTCCCTGTAATTATGAGTGACATATTCAACTAGATCAGGTTGCTCAAAGCCCCATCAGCCTGACCTTCAATATTTCTAGGGATGGTGCATCCATCAACTCTCTGGGCACCTTGTTTTACTGCCTCACTGCTCTCACTGTCAAAAGCTTTCTTCCTTTTCTAATGTGAGTCTTCCCTTTTTTAGTTTATTCCTTGCCCTATCCCATCTTTCTTAAAAGCCCCGTTTTAAGCATTGAAAGACAGCAATAAGGTCTCTTTCCTTGTGGTGCTCCATCCCTGCAGTCATCTTCATGGTCCTTCTCTGGACCTGCTCCCATGTGTCTTTACCTTTCCTGTTTAGGGCCCAAAAGTTAGATACAGTAGCCTATGTGGGGTTTCATCAGAGTAGAGGGGCAGAATCACCCCCTTTGATCTGCTGCTCATACTTCTTTTGATGCAGCCCAGGACATGGCTAGCTTTCTGGGCTGCGAACACGTATTTCAGAATTGTATTGGAAGATGTGAAATCAGTCCCACAAATATAACGCTGCACAATGAACACATCAGCTTCGGACCAGTTTGAGATGGCGCCTGTCAAAAAGCCTAGGATACTTCTTGCATCCTGAATAACATGCAAGAAATTAACACCTGCAGAGAAACATTTCAGCTACGTGGACTAAATATGAGCATTTAGTCAAAACATTTGTCTATGTGCCCATAAATTTTATTCAGATTTACAATGTGTACTGTCTGAAAGTTGAAAATGCCTCTAGTAACCTTAGAAGGACAACAGAGTTGACAGCATTGGAAGGTATTCTAAAAAGATTCAATGAGAATTGAAACAAGAAATGAATTTCAATGCTCACCCTCTCCCTTGTCCCAGGATTTTAGTTTCTTGCATTTTGTCCCTCAGAGGGACTTGCCACATTTTGACCTCCTACAGACTGATATCAAGAATTTAATGCAGATAAAGTTCAGTTAAATATTTCAGAAGAAACCAGGAAGGACTTATGAGGAAACTCAAATGATTTAGTCTATCTCATTAATACTTTTAATTTCTATTTTATATTTTGTTTCCCTGCTTTTAAACAGTGGAAAAGGAATACAGTTGATGATTTCACCATGCATTTCAAAACCAAGAAAATTATAATAATTTGCTCCAACCTCCATAACATACAGGTTTTCAGATTGTGCCAAGCAGCTTGACCATATCTGTAACTTGTGCTTGAGCTAAAGAATTTGGAGTTTAGACTTATTAAAATCTTGAAATACCAATGACACATAGAGGCTTGATTTTTTAAAAATGTCTTCATCTTGGTTTAATCACACAGGTATCTAAAACTACTTATTTTTCCCTTCCACCTTTCTGTTGTAGAATGCATCTGTTCTCAGATTAACATTTTAGGAAAAGATAAATGGAACTTCCTCACCACTATGGTTGGGCTTGAACTTCTGAAGTTTACTCCATGCTGAAATAATTTCAAGCAATTAATATTCAGTGATATTAAAAAAAAAAAAAAAAGAGAATTTTGCAATCCTCAAGCATCCTGTTCATGCAGCTTATGAACCTTGCCAAAAATTCCTGGGCACTTTACAGTATTTATAAACCAGTCTAGAATACTGTTCTTGGTTTCATAAGGCACTTCATCTGAAGCAACCAGATGACAAGAGTAAAAACTTGAGAACTGTCTAATGAAGTCGGAATAGTCAGCCTTGAACAACATAAAAAGTTGTTAAAAAGCACACCTAAAATTATTTTTTAAAATAGACTTTGGCAGCATTCTCTTATTTGACAGCAGTGATGGTAGATCCAGTTGTTATCCTAGAAAGCTGTTCTCTTCAAAATCTACAAAACATCAAAATTGTTTTTCTTTTTCTTTTGAACTGCTAAATACTTAAGATTTTTTTTAAGTAATCTTAAGTAATTTTAAGTAATTTTAATCTTTTTGTAAACTTTATATTAAATTATTATTTTTATTACTTCAGATTTATGTAACAAACTTCGATGTATTGAATCACTATCACTTGTGCTAGTTATTATGGAAATAGATACTAAATAGAGAGGGTTTATACTTTCTTGGCATTGTATAACATCCGCTCAAGTTTCAAATATGACAAAAGTATTTCTTACACATCACTACTATAAATGCATTAGGTTACTCTTTATAGTAACTCAAATCAAATAAACACTGTAAGTCTATGGACATACAGACACATACATACATCTATATATTGCCACTTCCTTCCCTTATTTTCCTTTCTCAGATCTCATGTTGAGCAATAAAATTCTGTGAAACTGGAAAGCAATAAGGAGTTTTTAGAAAGCAAACAATCTTAAAAAATTGATTTTTATAGTGAATTTTGACTTTATAAGTTTGAGAGTTTTCAAACACATATTATATATATTTATTTTCTTATGGCATATCCATAATTTTCTAGTTTGTATCTTTTGAAGCTTAGCTCAGTTAAAAAAAATACACACACAAAACTTCTCCACAGCAACTGTAAGGTTGATTAACTCGGTATTAAACAAATTCTGAGCTAATTAAACTCAAAGTCAATTCAGCCCATGACAGAAGGTTATTACCTCATAAACAGGATGTACTTCTAAGTTATTAATAATACACTAACATTGCCTTTTCAAAACCTTTGATTAGCAAACAAGTGAAAATTAGCATCTAAAATTCTGTTTGTACAGACTGTAGATCAGATTATGTAAAATTCTAAATCTCCATTTTTCCAAATGAAAACGAAGCAGCTAGCAACAGCTGTACAAGTGAGGAAACAGTACAGACATGGGGCCCAACTCTCAGCAACTTCAAACTACACTAAGATCTACAAAGTGGCAACAAGGCCACATATTATTCCATATTCTATCCTGTTGTGCATTGTCAACCATGCAACCAACAGTAAAATACAAATATGCAGCATGAAACTCTTAGTAGGGAAGATCTTGAATGATATTTTAAGTGCTGGTTTTAAAGCCAGCCAGATTCCTTCATAGTTAATTAGAAACACTCTCCTCACATCAATATGTAAGATTTGGCAGAGGAGTTAAGCAGAACAAAAGCAAGCCTTGCCCTTTCTCCAACAAGCTTATGTTATGGACAGAAATAAAAAGATAAAATCAACAAGTTCTCTTCTAAAAATGGTTGATAATAGTGTTGGCATTTTCAGAATAAATTATAAACAACTCCTGCACAAATGATTCAGTAAGTTTCTACACACATCAATAATACAAGTCTACAGCCTCAAGACATTTTATGTACAACTAAAAATGTAGAGGAACAAGGCAGATAAAAATCACACAGAAGTATTTTTTTGTTCTGTTTCTGATATATCATTGTCATTTAGCATGCTATCTGATAGCAGGACTGCTACCAGTAAGAGAAACATTCTAAACATTGTATGATTTATATAATTTCACAGTATATATTTATAAAATGTGCATGATGAGCTCTTGTCAATATATGGAACTAAGGAAAGTCGTATGTATATTAGTCTCATATGTAGGCACAGAATCTCCCAGTGATTTCACCAGAAGGAACAGTACACCTATGGGATTAGATTCCTTGGTGTTCCAGGGGGTTCCCTGCAGAGTTTTACACATTTCTTACACATTCCTTAAAGTGTTCAGTCTTCAAATAATGCACAAGCTTCATGTCTTAGATACCACACCTTCAAAGCCAAATTGGCTTCTAAGTAAAACTCATTGAGTGTGCTGTCAGAAACCAAGACTTCAAGAATACAAAACTAACCAAGAAAAAAAGAAAAAATCCAACCAAAATATTTGCCAACTGTATATGAGAAACTTTACGAAAAATAACCGTTATTCAAAAGGAATGAAACTGATGATGATTAGTACAATTTTCAGTTAAACGGTATTTGACAGATCATAAGACACACAAGGCCAAGGAAAACATAAAATTATGCTAGTAAATCAAAAGCTTGAAATGCAAAACATATAAAATTTTTTTGGTGCACATATTCAGCATTTCTATTTTACCTTACTGAAAGATAAAATCAGAAAATTTAATAAAGTAACATTTTACCTTACTAAAAGATAAAAAAAATCAGATATTTCCAAGAAAAGACAATGACAAAAATTGTATTATACTTGATTTTTTTTTAATATAAAAAGTATACTTGTGCCTTTCAAAGACAATTTAAAGTGTGAAGAGTAGGTTTCAAAGTATTTGTCTTCCTTTCAACCACCAAAGTGGTGATAAGTAAAGTTGAAAAGTAATTGTTCTCAGCCACTCTGGGCAACAAATTAGTGGAATAAATGCCTTTCGAAATGCTACTAGGCAGAACACTACTTGGTTTTCTCAAACAATTTGGTGAAGAGAAAAAATTAGAAGACTGAGTTTCAGGTTCTGGAGAACAAGGAACGATGATTACTCAATGAAGTAAAAATATGAAACACAAAGGGAAAAACTCAGTTCTTAAGAGAGAGCAGCTGCACTTGAAACACCAACCCCAAACACAGCTTGAGCAACAACCAGCAGCTTCTGGTCAAGTAAGGACATGCCTCAGAATTTTCACACAATCTAAGCCTTGAGGGGTCTTTCCAACTCTTCTGACTGAAGAACAGCTTATCAGCAATGCTTAAAGTGATCAAGAGCCCAGAAAAGAAAAAAAAAAGGAAAGAAATTGATAATTTTTCTCCCATTCTCATTGCCCCACAGAGACACTAACTTTTGTTTTCATAAAACATGCAGTTGAGTTGGACACACAGCTCTAGTAGGGAGAGGAAAAATGTGGGATGGGGGAGATATATACAAAAAAATAAACAGAGAGAGTACATAGCTTTTGAGGGAGAAGACTGGCACCAGTGTTTTTACAGAATTTCATCCCATCCACCTGTATTCCATATCCTACTTCCCACGTGTGGTGCCGACTTGCAGGTTTCTGCTTATGTTTTTCTTATTTCTAGCACCATGATTATCAAACCCATTCAAATAAGAAGGGAAAATGCTTCAAAATTTGGTGGTTTTTGTCAGCCACTAGCACTAAAAAAGCAATAATTGGCATCTAGACCAGTACAGGAACTTGTAATGGAGACAGCAATCTTTAAAGCCATTCTCCCTTGTCCTGTCACTTTATGCTTGTGTAAATAGTCCTTCATCTTTTGTGCAGGCTCTCTTCCAGTACTGGATAGAGATATTTCAATTATTTTTCACTTTTTGTCTCACCATCTCGTCTAAAAGCAACACATACCACTAAAATCAAAATCTAAAATTTGAAAAGTTGCTATTTTATGACACATGTCAAGTTATAAGAGAAACTTGCACCCAGAAGAGTAAGAAATAACATTATTAATTGTGTTTAGTCCCTGTGAATGCTCAACTTCTGGTGAAGATGTTTTCACCTACTGAATTCTGCTGTCTTTCATGCACAGATAGAACAAAACCAGAAAAAGGTTTTTTCAATTCTTTTAACATGTTCAAGATCATACTGGGAATGTCTAAAATATTTTAAAATGCTTAAGTTACTTAATTTTGTAAAGTCACTACATCATGTAGGCATACCATTTGTCTTTTATCATTTTTCTTTACTCCATATCAATATTGAGGTAATTTAGCATACAGTAACAAAAATAATTTACTGATACAAACATCTTCTGAAACTCTGTTATTAGTGTTCCCATCATAAAATGTACCTTTTAAAAAATAAAGGTCCTACTTTTATTGGAGTAGAGTAAAAGCTTTCTCTGTATATCTGGCAATGACAGTATTCATTATTATACAACTAAGTACTTCTGGACTCTGAGAAGTGTAATTAGACATCTATGACATCTAATTCCTGAATATCCAGTTAAAACTGTGAATTCTGTCAAAGAAATTTCCAAAAGTATCAGGTAAAAAATCCTGTGTTGTTTATGAAAAAACCTGTCCTTTTTCATGTAGAGAAAGTAACACATAGAGCTCTTGCTTTGGTCTGAAATTTCATGGAAGCACTTCTCAGAGATGGGAATTCATTTTGGGAATTACTGGGAATTGAGTATGCTCCCTCTGCAGCACATAAAGAAAAAAAGTTTCCCCTCTTCTCTGTTCAGATCACATTTAATAGAAACTACAACCATGCAAAAAAAACAATATGGTTTATCCCTTAGAGGGTCATTGATAATGGAATTTAGAACAAGAAATACTTGTTATGTTATCTACTTTTGCTCTCTTACATAATCAATCATTGAGTTTCAGCTGATAGCTTCTGAACTTCTCTATTAAAACCACTGACTCTGCTGGTTAATGTGTATCCTATACAAAATTAGCTAATCTAAATCTGAAGACATCTACAGATGTCAAGCCCACCATTTTCTCAGAGTAATTCCCCAGAAGTGCCACATTTCTCTGTTGAACACATCAGGCTTCAGCTACCAGGCAGGAGCTCCTGTTATCATTGCGTGTTCTTCAATAGCAACCTTAGCACCCCAGATTTTTGCCCCATGAAGGCAGTCTGGCAGTATGAATCAAACAATCTTTCAATCTTCTTTGCATAAGTTATGCCATATAAATGCATTTTCCCTGAAATCAGAAAATTTCATCAACCCCCATGATCTGAAAAAGAGGAAAGAGCCTTTTTAAAGAAATCCCGATGCTGTGAAAAGACAGGACCAATCAACACATTTCCTGTGCATGAATCTTTCAAGTTTAGATGCTCATTGTCTTTCATTCTCCAGTCCACTATAAACATTGCTCCTGAGTAACATTCCGGATTACTCTTTCAGACAGATCTAAGAAACACCTCAGATATGAGCAAGATCACAGATGACTTCTCTGTCAGTATGAAAGCAAGAAGAGCCAATCCTGATACTCCATATGATCTCATGTGCCACAGCAGAAAGTAAGACTCATATCTGCTATAGATGGTTTGGCTATATGTGTTTACATATCAACTTAGCAAGCTCTTAGAGAAAATTTTCTTAAACCCCTTAAGTCCAGTAAAACAGTAAGAGAATGATATGTAAGATACAGCTCCAGTCCTCTAGCACTGCAGACCTACTCCTCCATACCAGATTTCCAGCAATCAATAGTGCTATGGGGAAATAAAAACTGAGTTGGTCTCAGATCCTGCCCAGGAAAATTTCCTGACCAGGCTTTGTCCACACAGCATCCATCAGTCAGTCAGACAATAAACTCCTTTTCTCACAGGCAATGAGTAACACTGCTACCAAATATATGCATTTTTTCCCCTCTCATCTACTTTTAAATGACTACTGGTGAAAAGGGATTAGAAGTGCTCTGTTATGTTACAGGCATTTGCCGCTCAGCCTGGCTTAACGTAGAATAAGTTTCAAGAGAAATTTGGGCAGGTAGAGGTATTTTTTCTCCAGCATCAGGATTAAAAGCAAACAAATTGAAGAAACACAAAACACCACTGGAACAGCAAACTCATGATGTCCAAACTGCTGCTGTTTAAAGCACTTAATTTATTCTATTAAGCTTCCTGAAATTTATTTTCTGAATATTCAGACAGTTTATAATGAAAAAGCAAATACCTGGAAGCTGTGTGTACATACCAGGAATTTTGTTCAATAACTGTTACTGCAGGAACATGGTTTGATGTTAAATGAGTATGATTTGTGCAAAAAAAAACCTGCATTAAAATCTAACATAAAAATTTTGTCTTGAAGCTCTAATTTTATGATTTTATCACAGGTGAATTTATGCAAAGCAATACTGCAGAATACTTCGTCCACAGTTCTTTGGAAAGAGTAAATATTCCATTTACGTAAAGCAAAGAATTTTCAATCAATATCAAGATACTGCTGAATTCCAGCAGCAGAACTTTATTTGTGTTCAATTCCACTAGTTAATATACTCTGCAATCTACAGATTGCAGAGAATGGGTCAAGATACAGACTATGCTGGATGATCTGTTTATTCCTAAAAAAGCACAAATTCTATTTTTCATAAACTCATGCCAATTTTGCACAAAAACTTTGATGATTTACATCTTGTTTCTCAAATCAGGATTAAAACAAAATTGTTTATAATAATCAGACTAGAGCCAATGAACTTGAGACTCTTCACATGTCTCTGGTGAGCAAAGCAGAACGAAAAATAAACAAAAAACATCTAAAATAAGATCTATGTTAATATTTTATTACATATAGCTAATAAGGTAACCCAACAGGCTAAAAGTAAGCAGAAAACTGTATATGCATTTTCTATTCATATGAAGTTCTGTCCCTCAAGTTACCAAATTTCACTGGCTGTACTATACTCTTCAGATAAATCCAGCATTTTATTTTTCTAAATAAATAAATAAATAAATATTAGGAAGAGCTGTACAGGAACTACACTTTAAATCAACTTATGAAGGTTTCAGGGAAACATGATCCTAGTGTAATCAAAATGGTATTTTCATAACATAACACAATCAATAATAGAAGACATGTTCTTTTTGTTCAAAGGTGCTGTGTTTTGAAAATATTGCCATGTAGTATTTACGGTAACAGCTGTACAGTTAAACTTTAGGCACAAACCAAACTGCAGAGGATCTGCTGCATAAATATAATTCCCATGGCAACTAAGTGTGCTACTAGATAACAGAGAAAAAAGGATTTATGTGTTTGCTGAGCTGTCTTGCCCTAGAGGAATTCTCCAGGCAAATGCAGGCCACCTGCCACATGTTATATTAAGCTCAGCCTTCTGGACTTATTTCCAAATCTACAGCAAAAAGGTCCAGCAAGTTTCATTTGAAGTTTCCCTGTCATGGTCCCAGTCACTCCAAAATACATTGCTCACTCTTCAATATGCTTCCTATATTAAAACAGAGATGTTTAATAATTAGTGTGTTTCTGATTATAATGTTTTATTCTAAATCATCTGCACAAAGTGGGCAAGCAACCTGAATCTTCAAATTCATTTCAAGTTTTGTGTATGTCCAATTGTACTGAGGTGCCCTTTTAAAGTGTGCGTAGTTTTTCAACTCTACAAAAAAAAAAAGTATTCCTGTTTTAATATCATAAGGAAAAGTATTTGGGTCAGATAATTCTTATAGTATCTTTCTATACAAAAAATGTATTATTGGTCCAAAAGAATTGCCTTCATATGCAGGAAAAAAATAAAACAGCCATTTCAGCTAGAATACATTACTAATAAGGAAGCAATGCTTTAAGTTGGAATATTATACTGGAATGACTGAAGAACACTAAAATCGTGTAAAAAATACAATCAACTGGCAAGCAATAGGCAAACTTATTGCAAATAATGCCACCAAATTGTCCAAGTAGCAGAGTATGTGTGAGGGTGCAGAATGTTTCCATTGTTTTCTTGGTCAATTTTGCCTCTTGGAGACTGACTAAAAGGTTTTAAGAAATTGTATTTAACAATCAAGACTATTCCTGGGCATAAGCCCCAGAAAGGAAACTTCTTTGCTCAATTCTTCTCCCTGGGAAAACCCAGTGACACTTTAAAGAGGCTGCAGAGTTTGCCTGATAACATGAACTTTAGCACAGGAGCACACCTCCTGCACACTTTTCAGGTCGTAAATCTATCTCATCTGTAAGTCCCTGGTCAGCATCAGGCAGCAAGAGCACAATGGATTTGGGCACCAACACTTATGAAACACCTTCGAGTAATCCTTCCAAAGCCTCCCTGCAAGAGACGGACAAGCCATTAAGATGGGCTTCCTGCTGTCTTATTAGCTGGGCTCATCTCTTCTGGGTTGTGCATGTACGTCCCCAGCTTAGCCTAACCATCTTGCTTCAGCTCCATGTGGACCATGAGCTTGAACCAAAGTCCACAGAAGTTAAATCAAGCCTTGTGCTAACATGAAGACATTTTGGTAATAGGATAGCATACGTTCCCATTGTCTTTTATTCTCCTTGCTCTTGTTTGAGCAGGTAATCAATAACTCCAATGTTTTAACAAAGAGAAAAAAAAATAATTTTTGTAAACTTATGTTGCAGTGGTGACAAGTTAATCTCTCTTCAGGATAGTCATAAATTATTTGCATTAAAATTCAGAACTGTTTGTGCAAGGACAGAAAAAGAGGAACACTTAATGGAACACTTGTTCATCGCTGCAAAATAACATCTGTGTTATACAAAACCCCTAAAAAACCAGTACACAACAGAAATAAGTAAAGGTTCAATATGAAATTACCAGATAGAAATATGCATTTTTATTACTAATAATAGTTTACATGCCCTAACGATTTTTTGTTCTTTTTAAAGAAAAAAAAGGATAAAAATAGAAGACTAACATGAAGTGT
Organism: Grantiella picta; assembly: GCA_013397955.1. Classification (NCBI taxonomy): domain Eukaryota; kingdom Metazoa; phylum Chordata; class Aves; order Passeriformes; family Meliphagidae; genus Grantiella; species Grantiella picta. The sequence goes on from VZRM01004557.1 coordinate 115,402, forward strand.
TACTCTGACAAGAGTTTTCTTAGAAGTGATCACATAAAATACTTCACCAATAGATATGACAAATGCACTTTATATTTCAATGTGTCAAACCATTTCAATACTCAGAAACTATGTTGAAGCTGGCAGGCAAGCAGACTATATTAAATTTTTCTCTGGAATCGACTTCAATTCTGTACTGAATTATTGGAATTTTAGTGACCCTAAAAAAGGCTGTCAAAAATAATATTCAACACAGAGTTTCCAAATCTAATGCTCTATTATGCATACTTCACATAAAATAATATAGTTTCAATATAAGCAAACCAGTCAAGAACAACATTATATTTGTACCTGTAATTTTGCATACAGTTTTATATTGATTTGTCATGGCATTTTTTAAATGTATCTGCTCCTGTAAAAAACAGTCAGAGGCTACATTATGTGATTCACTTTGTTGTAGATTTTATACCATTGGAAACTTTTTTTAAACAAATGAATAAAAATTTTACCAACATGGGACTGTAAACACGTTAATAGCTATTTCAAAACTCTGATTTTTCAAGACTCCTATAGACTTGCACATAACAAAGGTCTCTTAAGAATTTTTTTAGTGCCAGAAAAATTATTTTATTTATAAATCACTTAACTTCTTTTTCTTCCATTCAACTCAATGCACTACTCTCTGAACAATGAAATTCAACAGCAGTGTTTATTTTCTTCTTTACTTTTTTCCCTTGTCTTCCCATTAATCAACATTTTACTATCTTGCTTTCAGGACATCTTCAGCTCTGGTGTTTCACTACTCATACTAATAATGAAACAAAATTCAAGACTTAGGCTTGCCATTTACCCGCTCACTAATAATTCCAGCCACTTCTTTCTGTTAAATTCCTACTTTTACAAAATGCTGTAAGTAAAGTGATCACAGAATATTCTGAGTTGGAAGGAACCCTCAAGGATCATCGAGTCTGGGTCTTAAATGACTCTAAGTATAACAGTATCTTTTCTCTTATATCCACTGATGTGATAGATATACAGGAGCCACAAGACCTTGCTGTGCTTCAGTTAAATAAGGGAATTCAATCATATATCACAACTGAGAGGAGGCACAGTTAAATCCACAGCAGCTTGGTAAGCAGCACAGAAAGTCCATCAGCAGCTTAACTCTATGACAGACCCAGAGGCAACTTGAGAGCTGTCAGCACAACTGCCTGTGAAGCTCACAAGGGAAGCAACAGCCATTTATGCCCCATGACCTGCTACTGGAAAACGCTATGAGAAAGATAACAAATCAACGGCTTGAAAAACTTTGCAGAGAAACTATGTAGTTTGCTTCCCACCAAACATGCATCTCACTTCAAGCTTTTAAAAACAGGGTAGGCATGCACTGACCATGCTCTGCCTGATCCTTATGAAAGGGGACCACACCTTCAACATTCGCTACCTGGATAAAATCATTCACCTGGAAGCTAAGCTTGAGTTATAGCTGCAGAGGCGCAGGCTAGCACTCGGATCTCTGATCCAGTTAGCTGGCTCTCGTATCAGTGCTGATCAACAACAAAACAAAACCAGATTCAATTAGAAAGGAATCAAGCCTACTTCAAAATTTTCTTTGCATCCAGCCCTTCTGATGGGTAGGTCTGAGTAGCTATAAAAATTAATTGGGAAAAATATTTATCTTGCTCACAGCAGCAAATACCCTGGTACATCAGTCTAAAACCTGGCTTAAATGCAGGCTCAGTGAACTACACTGAAGTTGTGCACATAACACCAACATCAAGAGTGACCTGCAAGTTGAGCTCAGAAACATTTCTAATTATTCTGCGTCTGGCAAGAGTCATTCATGGATTTAATCTGATCTACAGAAACTAATAAAACTTGCAGCCTCCGGCTTCAACGAGGATAGCATCAAGCCAGTATGTGTCTAGGTTAAAATAATCATGTTGAGAGGTGTAATGCACAGTTTATGCCTGTGTTTTACTAAAAAAACATACTTACAGTTTGAGGGCTTAAGCAGCATTTTAAAGATATGCAGGCCTTTGGAAAGCCATCAGTATGCAGGATAAACTTCACTCTTTCACTGAGGCAAGAATACTTGATTTGCAGGCAACATATAAAGTAGTTTTAGTTATAAGCCATAAGCAAATGCAAAATATCTGAAGCATACTGATTGTGGGTTATTTAAATAAACACTAACAAAGGGCAACTAGATTAAAACACATCAAGTAACTAAAGATGTAGATTAAACAGTTGTCTCACACACAGAGAAATCTAACCTGACATCAACCCCTAAAAAGAACAGAAATAACTGACATGCTGGTTTAAACTTTCATAATTTCAAAACATGAGGGGACAAAATATGTGCGAGGCTATTGAATATGCAGACATAGCATTTGAAGATGATGACCAGGGTTATTTTACTGCTGTGTGACTATTTTGGTGTCTGATGTGGCAGGACCCCTCTCTGGGAGTAGAGGTCCAAAGCACTTTGGTCTACAGGAAGGATTTTCTGAACAAACAAAATTGTGGCCTTTTAAAATAACTCAATCACTAGAGGTCATGGTATCATATATGAAACAAATTAATATTAAATACCTAATTTTAAATATAAATTCCTGTTTAACCATAATCATGCAACTAATTTTCTCTAGTCAATGCATTATTAAGCCAATTAGACAAGGGGTCAAATTTACTAAATTATCCACTGAAATGGATTGGTGGCCATTCTCCACTGAAAGATAAAGTTTCCTAAATTTTGAGCCAAACAATGCAGTCATGAAAAAATATAAATAAAAAGCACATCATTGTGAAACAGAGAAAACACCAGGTATATTTCCCTTCTAATATTTGTATTTGCCTGAAGTTCACGTGACTGAGCTGCGAACACAAACGTCCAGCACTATATTTTCTACAAACCAATTAAGCCTATCTCTGCTAACAGTCACATCCTTGGGCATTTCCTGCGGATGCACTCAGTACACACACCTTTTCCTCTTTACCTAAATAGCTTGAGAGAAACGCTGATTGAACCAGTAGTACTGCATAGCCAGCCTGGCCTTGTCCAGGGTTTGCTGCCAGGGAGTCTGAGAAGGTATCAGTCATCTAAGGAGCAGAATGAGTGCTACAAATCTCTGTCAACAAGCAGCGAGGCTTGGGTGGGTAAGGTGAAGAAAAGGGTGTTGAATGATTTGAAAGGTTCCCAGTACAAACAAGCTGCAAAAAATCCCTGAAAGATTCTTTAGGAAGGTTCTTACCCTCATCAAGGATTTCTATACAAAAGAACAATCTGACCCTTTAATAAAATATTTTTAAAGGTTTTAATGAATATAAATTAGATTAGGTAATCAATACTGATTACTATGTTATATTTTTATCAAATTATATTCAAAAGCAGCCTCTCTCATCCAGTTTGTAATTTCCAGAGTGGGTTCTGATTGACATTCCTCTAAACAAAGGATGCTTGATATATGACTACATTATTGGCATTTTGTCAATGGTAGCAACTTACAACTTGTCTAATAACTGAAAGCTAATGATAATTAGCTCTTGCCAAGTCTGGTAATGTACCCAGTTACTATTTGGCGCTCAGACTATAATGGCAGCAGCTCTGTTATGTGGTATTGTAGTAGTTTTAGAAAAGAACCAAAAGATTGCTTGTGTAATGCTCTTGAAGTCAAAAGGAAATTAATTATACCACACTCCTTTGAACTCCTTGATGACTTGGTCTCAAAATTAGCACAACTATGACATAGCTGGGAGACAATATGGTTACTTCTTATTTCTATGGCTCAGCTGAGTCAATTTTTTAACTACGTACATTTTTTGGTTATTCAAAAAACTTTTTTTTCAGAATAGATTTATAGTCAGATCTGCAGTTTAGCAGTTCATTCAGTAAACACCCAAACCAATGCATCCTGTGCAGAAATGGAAGAGACAGCTAAACATGAAATAAATGCTGGTTAAAAAAAAAACAAAAAAACAAAAAAAAACAAACCACAAAGAAACAAAGTAAAACATTTACTACATTACATAAAACAATTTTTGCTGCTGCAAGTCTCAAAAAAATACAGATAAGAAAACATGGCAGACAAGAAAAAGATTTTGGCAATATCGTGAATTCTTTTCTCCATCCATTTGCTGAATATATATCCCAACATCAGTGACAAGAGGAAAATCAAACATAATTGTTTGACAGAGTAAATATGGTCTATAAAAGGTGAAGCAAGTATTTTTGAACACCAGCTGGAAGATACTCCATGATAGTAAAACTGGATGTATGCATGCTAAAATATGGCTGGGCATATGTAAAACTTCAGACCATTCAGTCCACTCATTGCACCTGGAATTAAACTACGTTTGGAGGGCACCTGGAAGCACTTTGCTTTTATGACATTCTACAGCCAAAATGAAGTTGCTTTCCAAAGACAGGCACAAAGTTAAATACATCCTTCAGATGAGTTGCCTTCAGGACAGCACTTGTTACTGTAAGAGAACCAAAAGAAAGGCGGTTTAGCAAAGAATCTAAGCATTGAGAGGTTTGAGATCTGATCACCTCCAAGGCTGGCTTGAGAACCAGGAGGTGTCTGGTTGGCAGGGTGGGACCTGCATGTCTGAATCATGGCCTCTGCTCTGACCAGCTCAGAGAGGAAGTACACACTGCAGGCTCACAAAAGATTCCTCCTTGTAATCGAAGGTCAGTCTTGAAACTTTGATTTTGAGCACCTTATAACACAGAGTAATGAGAATGTAAGTCAGTGGGAAAAAGGTATTTCTCTACAGGGAGGTTTCTTCTTTTCCAGCTGAGCAAAGAACAGCTGCTTTTTACTATTTATTCTAGATATTCTTTGTTGAAAAGATCTACTTTTGATTTAAAAGTCACTGTCCTGATTGGTGGTACAATAGCTGACAAAAACTTGTACACAAATACTATTAACTAAAAAACCAATATTTTCAAGAGATGTTTCTTGAATCATCTCATAATCTTAAAACAATTCAGACTGGATCTCATAAGCACTGAATACTGCTTAAATACAATTTTTCATTTATTTTGCTATCAGTCCTTCTTTAGCATTTCCAGTCCTGGTCGCTACATGTCCTCAGCTACATGCCTCTCAATTTCACTGTCTGGTGAAACTTGAAGATATCCCTAGTTTATAATGAAAAAATAAAAAATACTATCTCAAAGCTTCCTTTTATGACACCAGTTATAACACTGTGTTGCATGTTAACTCATAGTGCCACAATGCTCCCAGGCCACTGTCAGTGTCTTGGCAAGTCCTGCATCCTTCTGTACTGCCTGCAGCTTTGCCCTACCACCACAGGCTGCCCAGCTCATGCTGTCATGAGACTGTTACATGAAAGACATAATACCCTTCATTTTAAAAAAAAAAAATACCACAAAGCTATCTTATACTTTCTTACTGATGTTATGTTATTGCTGTGGGAAAAACTTCCCTTTACCCAGTCACATTTTGTCTCTGGCCGTCTTTGAAGTTTCTTCTGAAGGAAAAGAACTTCTTTAAAAAATACCCACCAAACAAATAACATCTTCCCCAATACAGTTGAATGTTTAAGTTTATGTGGTGAAAAATCTTGTATTTGTGAGCATTCAGAATTTTAATCATAATTTCTTTGACATGCAGAAATAAACAGTGTGAAGTAGCACCCTTTAGAAAACAGAATCCAAAATAAAAAAGATAGAAGTCAAGGGAAGGCTCTGTTCCCTGCTAAATTAATTACAATGGGAGTCATCAGAATTTAGCAGCACTGATAGGTTTATTTTCATGCCTGCCTTCACTCTGGCAACCCCTTCCAGAAGAACTAATGCTTCAGGTGGTTTGAATCCCTTCCCCCCACCACCAAAGACATAAACACACACACACAAAGACACAAACACACACACAAAAAAAAAAGAAAAAAAAAATCCAAAACCAAAACTTCACCCCACAGGGAGTCCTGGTACTTACATTCAACTAAATGACATTAGATACTCCCTTAACAGAAGCATCTCACTTCTGACACCCTCTTCTGCCCCAAAGCACTGAGCTGTATTATATCCATGTTCCTGCTGAAGCACAAGCTGCAGTTGGTATTGCTTCTGTGCTCAAGCAAACACAACTCTGGGATAAAGGTACTGAAGCAGGAATGCCTATGTCCCAAGAATAGCTGGCCACAGGTCTGAGGGGCAAGGCACAGAAAAGAAATTGAGCAAAAGGATTTATGTCAGACAGTTAAACAAGTTAATTCACACAATTCTTGGAAGGCCTAAATAGCTGCAGGAGTAGGGTTAACATGCTTAATGTCTGTTGGTACCAAAAAAGAACTCTGAGGAAAATTTTCAGGAGGTTTTTCAGATTGATTCAAGAAAAATGCTGTCTGGTGGTCACTTCTTGCTAAAGTCAGCTCAGAGAAAGGATGTTTTGCTTACTACAGCATAATTTCTCTGGAAAGGTTAATAATGCTCTTTCCAATTATTATGGAAAACCTATCAGGCATGTTTGACTGTTATAAACAACACTAGTCTATTACCCATGACAGCAACAATCTTCCAAGATGTCAGTAAATCACTGTATCCCAGCTGTGTGCCAGCTCTTTTTGGCACTTACTTGTTGAACTGAATTTCCCATGCAAGAGGGGTTTGTGTGAGGAGACAAGGAAGTGTTCTCAGCTTCAGCTAGCAACAAGAGGAAAGGCAGCACCACTGTGAGAGGAGAAACACACAGGGACAAAGGACTGGAATGATACTTAAAGATGGAGATGAAAAGTTTGAACTTGATTGAATGAAAAATTAGATTAGAGAGAAGGAAACTCAAAGAGAAAGGACATGTGACCAGGAAAAAAGGCAAGGAACTTAAGACAATTCACATCTTCATTAATGATCTGGATGATGGGGCAGAGTGTACCCTCAGCAAGAGTACTGATAGGAGAGAATGATGACACTTTCCACAGCTGGGAGGAGTGGCTGGTACACCAGAGGGTCACATCCAGAGGAACCTTGACAGCCTGACAGGAACCTCATTAAGTTTAGCAAGAAGTGCAAACTCCTGCACCAACATAATACTGGGAGTCACCCAGCTGGAAAGCAGCTTGGCAGAAAAGGACCTAGGAATCCTAGTGGACACTAAGTTGAACATGAGCCAGCAATATGCAATTGCAGCAAAGAAGGCAGATGGTATCCCAGGCAGCATTAGAGAATCTGCACAGGCACATTAGAAATTGACTGACTTTACTGCACATAGGTTAGGAATGAAAAAAAAAAAAAAAGGAAAAGATAATACCACAAGTAAAGAAGGCTAGGGAGCTAGGGACACAGTAATGCTGAGGACACATAGGCTTTCCTTTGGCAGATGAAGCAATCAGAAGTGGACAAACTGGGAGTATTTGGGAGTATGCATGTGAATATGACAAAGGAAATATTTTGAAAGATTACATATATGAGTAAGGAGAAATTTTGGGAGAAACATTTTATGGCCCATTTTCCCTGCACAATTTTATTTCAAAGGAATGAGCTACTTGCGAGCAGTGCAGACACGTGAAACGAACTTCAGCCCTGTTAATCTTTGTACCTCTTCCCCCCACCCTAGTACATTGGGTACCCTCTAAGTATAGCCTGGGTGGACTTAGATTGTAAGCTCTTTTACCAATACAGGAGAACTTCCTAAGTGGGACCAATCCTATCCTTGCCAGTTACTGTGAAATATCTCACACATTTATCTGTCATAGCCAACAGGTTTCCTAAAAATTAGACCAGATCTCAGAGATAGTACTGAATCACAACCATAACCCTTGTGTCTGCCATCTTCACATTAATCTGAGGAGAGGGAGAAATCTTCAGAATGGAAAAGAGCTGAGTGACATAACTAAAGAACACCCTTGATTTACTTCATTTTTTTATACATAGAGCAGAATCACTTAATATACCGTTATACCTAGATCATCATTGAGACTAGGCACTGTAAGGAGAGACAAGATAAAACTACTGAGTGTCTGTTGCATGACAACATCATAAATGGATGTATGGAGTAAGGCTTCCTCAGAACAGGCCCCCCAAGAAAGGAATTGTGGGGACGGGGGTTTGTTGTTTCTCTAACACTGTTTATCCTTCTACTCTTCCCAAGCAAAGTTAACTGTGATTTAGACAAGAACTTCTTCAAGGTGATTTTATATGTAACTCCTCTATTATTGTCGGGTTATTTTGGCACCATATAGCTACTATGTGATTCCAAGAAATTTTTCTGTGTTTGTTTAGACTTCCAATTTGTACAGAAACTTGATAAAAAAGATTAGCTAGAAAGAGATAAGTGCATTTCCTTGTTTCCCAAAGCCACTACTGCTATCATAACCCAAAGAGACACATCATAGAAGTATTAAAGAATACTTGTTATGCAAGTCAGCAAAAAAAAAGGGGTCCCATCCACATACAAAATTTAAAAATTATTTGAAGTTGGTACATTATATTCTTCTGAAGACAGGCTTTTTTATAAGCTTATTTTGAAGCCACAGGCAGAGTCCTGCTCTGCTCACCTCCAATCGCCTTCACAGTAGGAATAGGTTGAGCTGCATCGATCTCAATTTCATACATGGACATACAGGGTAACTGAAATCAGGAGTTCTTTTTGAAATTATTTTCCATATTAATAAAATAGAAGACCTAGAAAAAGTCTGTCAGTCTCAATGACTCAAAGCTACTGATAACTCCATGTTTCTGTATTGAAATCTTTTCTCTCTGCTAGCCCAGGAAGAATGCCTGACATACCCAAAGATGTTTGATGTAAATGGAGTGTTTAATTTACTTATTTTGTTCAACACATGCAAAGACTTAATTTCCTTCATGACCTATTTGAGTGCACTACCTAATTCTTATTCCTTTCTATGTGATTGAAATTTATCATTAAAATATTTTCAATATCTGACTCCAACAGCTCAGAATTGATCCAACTGAGTATCCAATTCAGGGCTTTCTTTCCTTGCTTGAAACGGATTTGAATCTTGATTCCTTTCATTTTTCCCATGAGAAAGCTCATGAAGTGTGTAGCCTGACAGGAGCTGTTGGTGAGAAGTTTTTGAAAAACAAGCAGAGGCTGTTAGAATGATAATCAGTCTTTTTTGGGTTTTCTTGTTACTTTAGTGGTTTCAGGGACCTCATAAGAGGAGCAAAGTGGCTGAATTCCTGTTTACCTAACCTAAGAACATGATAACGACCAGCAAAGTGGAAAGACAATTCTGCTGAATAAAGGTCGCTCTCAGTAACAAAATGCTGGTTCCCTGGTAGAACAGACATGTTTAACCGCTTTAGTGACAGAGGCTGGAGCTACATGGTGAGGAATTTCTGGCTTTATAAACTTTGAGTGAAAGTTTAGCAGAAATAAAATAGAAAATGGCTAAGAAGTTCTTTATAATATCTTTCCTTTTTTTCCAGGATTCCTTTCCAACAATTCCTTAAGCTGGGAGTGATGACCTGGGCATGAGGATTCTGCAGTGGTAATCAGAAAGGAATACTCAGTCATTAAGTCATGATAACTCCCAGCAGCATTTTGTGTCAACAGCCAGGTATTTCCTCCATTACTTGAAAGCAACAAAATGCTTTCTTTCTATTGTTGTCTTTCAAGCAGTCTGGGGAGAGATGTAAATCTATTGGCATAGAGACATTCTGGTATATGCTAGCATTATATTAAGCATGGCTATATGCACACTTAGGCTGAGTGTGTGGTGGTCAGGTTTTAGTTTAGAGTTAGTTTGCCCCCCCCCACCCCTTATTTACTGGCTTGGCTGCTTTCTAGCTCTGGTTTACTCTGCTAGAATTCTTATTCTTTAGGAACTCTTTAGGAATTATGCACATGTGCACGCTGCATGCCCTGTAAGTTCGAGCCACTTTTATGGTCCATTCTTCTTAATTCTGATCTTCCACACTGCACTCCACTGAGAGGAAGAGGGCAACAGGCACTGAAAATTATCACTATAGCTGCATTTCAGGAAGGCACGAGGAAAATGTGTTAATCTCATACATCTATTAATGTATGCCCTTTTGGGATAGCTGTCCCACAAATCTTGCCTCACTTCTAAATCTGTTTGTAGGCACCAGTAGCATTCTCTAGCTCTGGCAGGAGGTACAGATTGAAAAGCAGAAGAGGTAGAGAGGTGGCTCAGTTCTGCAATGAAACACAAGGCTGGTGGAGCAATAGGTAGGGTGTTTCTTTACATGGGGCTCTACTTTCTTTGCATTTGTAGATTGAGCAATGCTATTTTCTTCAAACGCTTTTTGTTCTAGATCAAGGAACAAGGAGTCACAGCAGCAACACCAGCTCCAATTCAGTTCTGTTTCATTTCCCTCCTGTCAGAAAAAAGTGATAGTGCATGCTTCTACTCAAAATGCTTTGCAAAAAACTATGCTCTGTACAGAGGTAGCTGAGTTTCCAGCTGAAATGTCACAATAGCAGGAAGAACTGATCTTTCCCTTTACCTCTCTTGCCCTTTCCCACACTAATATTTTCTCCACCAAAAAAAAAAAAATAGAGAAGCAGGAACATAATCGTGCCCATGCAAAAGGAAGATGGGACAAAGAATTAGCCTCCTAAAATCGAACACAATTTTAGCATGCAACCAGGAATTAGATAAAATACTGTCCCAGGACGCTGGTCTAAAGAAGAACTTAAGATGTTAGACTATTCCTCATAAAAATGTTGCCAAAATTTTAATTTCATAGTAAGCTGTGAGGGCAGACAAAATAAGGAGGGAATGACAGGGCATGGGGCATTCCACCACCACTGTATCTAATCCTAATACCAAGCTACAAATGGGATGAAGTCAAAGATTTGTGCATGTATCGGGAGAAAAACTATTCCCTGTGGGTAAAATTCATGTCTCTCTGAAAATATAACATCAGATGTATATGTTGTTCAGAGGCACTGCAAATTCTCTTCTGGAAGCTCACAGAAAAAGAGTTTCCTCACAGAAACCAAGATAAATCTGCGTCTCACACACATCTCAGATTCTGCCCAAAATGAATGAGGGAATAAGGACAATTAGAAGAAGAAAAAAGCTTCAATTAGCATACAAATATCTTGATAATCAGGCAATAATAGCAAAGGAAATGCAGAAAAAAACACATGACAGTTTAATGGGGAATTCTTAAAATATTGTATTTTGTAAGGTTTATTGAAGTGTATATGTGACATTCTAATGAGGTTTTCCTAATACTCAGCATTTTTAGAGTTTGCTTGAGTACAATAGGAATTCTTTATATTAGTGAATTGTGACCAGGGTTTTGCTCTTCGTTCACCGAACAAGTCACAGTTTCTGCACAGACTTGCTAAACTGCACACTAATGTTTAATATTTTTCTTACAATTTCTCCTATTTGTTTAAATCCATGCAACGTTGTTTTCATTTGCAAATACAAAAGAAAGAGATAATGACACAAAGACGAAGGGCTGTCTTTTGAAATGTGAGCTTAACCATAGGCACTAAAATGTCTAAACCAACTTTATTCTGTTAAGAGTAGCTCAGTACATGCTATTATGAATCAAGTACCTTATGAAATTACTCTGCAGACACCAATTACTTACACAGTACATAATGTATTTTTCTGCTAGGTAAAATTAAGTCTCAGCAATGAAATCACCGTGCCCAACAATTTGCACAAGAAAAATGGGAAGAGGATACATAAATTAGTGGAACAAACAAAAGCCTTATGCTCTGTTTTCAGCCAAAACTTAAATCTTAGCAGAAGTGAGTTTGGTGGTCTCGGACCTGAAATCACCATACCCAACAATTTGTGCAAGAAAAAAATAAAAGAGCATACATAAATTGGTGGAACAAACGAAAGCCCTTTCTGCTACACTCTAATTTCAACCAGCTCTTAAACCCTCGTGGAAATGAGTTTGGTGATTTCAGCTGAATTTCACAGTTAGCATCAGAAAACTAGTTTCAATTATTAGCCACAATTTCATTTGATTAAAAGCCCCTAATCTGGAGATACCTAGGACTCTGCTAGCTTGTAAATTAAGTTAACATTTTCCTTCACCTCAAGACAGGAGGATTGCTCAGAGCTAGGATTCAATGCACCACGTGTTTTACACAGATAAACAAGTGCCTTATGTTACTTTAATATTTCAACCTTCATGAGCCACGAAGTATTCCCACGAAAATATTTAAATATTGTTCTCTGATTGCTATTAGGTATCCACCACACTTCAGGGGAGTCTGGAAAGCAGGAAGAACTCTTTTTATCAGAGGTTTCTCTCAATGTACCAGAACCTGGACCTACAGTACCCCTCTCTCCCCCCACCGCATGAGCACACACAGAAGGGGGAGGATGTGAGAGAAGTTAAGCACTGTCACCTTTATATAAATCTAGTGACTCTTCTCCCCCAGCCTCGTATTAACTTGAGCTAGGGGACATGTTTAAATGCAGTTGATAAGACAAACACATATAAGCTTCACAGAAGTACAGAATACATGAATCTCCCATCAATGTCTTCCACCCCACATGGTGGTTTTTTTTTTTAAAGACAAGAGTTGAAGATTTTATTTTTATATAAAATTTGAAGTATTTGAAACCATGTACCTATAATTTATAGAGAAATGCTAGTAAGGCCCATTTTTTATTCTTTCAGCTGGGCACAAGAAACAGCTAACATATGGAAGAGAGCTGTGAACAGAGAAAAGATGCACCTTTGGTCATTATGCCCTAAAATAACTTAAGAAGGATTGGTGCTGGATGCTCTTCAATGCAGTGGGGGAATTAGATCTGTTATTATTCTTCCTACTCTAATAAAAATATAGAAAGAGTGAAACAAGCCATGAGAAATTAACTCAGAATAAATGCATTTGGAAAAATCCAGAACCCATTTGCACTGGCAGCCGCTTGGTTATTAATGCTTCCAGTGCCCACAGTACTTTTGGCCCTTGCCTTTGTCTGGTGCAACTGACTGATGGAATACTCACAACACAGAAAACAACTACAGAAAATACAATATTTTCAATTTACTTCCTAGGCAAATTGCAAATCTTTGTGAAATTTTACATCCACAGAATTGTATCACTTGTAGAACAATGCCAAAGAATTTAAAGAGCATTAACCTGCATAAACTTGGCCCATCAATAAAGTTAAACTGCAGCTGCTTTTACAGTGGAGGCATTCACAATACAGTTTTCTATTCATTTCAATACTTTGTATTACACTACTATTCTGACTTTTTTCTCTTTGTGTGCGTTATTCATCTGGACAAGATCTCTTTTCACCGGGAATAACAGAAAGTATGGGATTTATTGCTATAATGAAGTTCTTTCAAATCTCTGTTTTCTCTCTCTCTAAAGGACAGGAGGATAGGCGTTCATCTCATCAGGCAGCTTATTAGGATTAGCACTGAGTAAGACACCACAGAATGTCAAGCCTATCAGTTACTAAACATGCATCATACAAACTTTGTCTTTGCGAGAACCTCTGCTCTGCATTTGTCATCCACCTGAATAATTAACAAGTACATGCTGCCTGCCAGCAGCTTAGGGAATTAATTTTCCCAGATTAAATGCAGATCACGTCTGCAAAAAACTCAGACCACACACATGCTGCACTACTACCTTTCAAACATTAAAAGCAAGGAAAGAAGTTTTATTATGGTCTCAATCGAGTGTGACCTAAAACTTATTTATTATAGGTAAGACTTCATAATTATTATGAAGTGGTCAGAGAGGTTTTAAGCCAGCTCAGGCAACAAGCAAACATGGAACTCTTTATGTGGCATGAGAAGCTATTTAAATAAATCTCCACTCTAGAGTTGCTTCACTGTTTAATGCTATTCTATTCCCAAAATACTGAGGCAGTCATAGGGAAAATCTAATGTCTGTAAACACTGAGGGTTTTTTGAACTTGAAGTATTTACTCTACACTCTTTAAAAATAGATTTAGAGATGACAACTGCAGCACACAATAACATGTATATTGATGCTAGGGACTAAAAACAAATTAGGTATCTCATTACCTTATATTTTCTATGATCTAAGATAACACTTGTCCCAAAATCAGAGGTCTGATAAAGACTGATTTCTATTTGAAATGATGAATATGACTGATAATTGAAAAAGTTGATGCAAAACATCCTTTTACACTATGCTTAATAAAAATTGTTATTTCATGATACAGGAATATTTACAATGATCATAGGGAACTACGTTCTCTAAGAAAGTATCAGAGGGGACAAAGGATTGAGACTTACAGCTTCCAAGACACTCTTTCTGAATGCATTCCTCAATGCACTGACAGTTAAGGAGCAATACGATGAAATTTGGAGATGAGGTGCCATTTGCCTCTACTGGCTCAGTACCTAATAAGTATAATAAACCCTCAGAAGTTAAAGGTGTACACAAGAAAGTCTGCAGTCATAGTTCCCAAACAGAAAGGACAAGAAATAAACCAAGGACACAGATGAACTTAATGCGCTAAATTTCTTAGGATGTAAGTGTAATCAGACAGCCTAAATGAAGGGGGAAAACTCCATCAATAGTGGAAGTATTCCATACCTACCTCTACCTCGCTAAAGGAGCCAAAGTCTACACCCTGTCAGAATCTGCAAGCTTTCAATGTACAGAGCTCATAGCAAAGGTAAGAGGACACATGGGTATATAAAACATGCAGGACTAGGACCTCCATCTTAAAGAGAAACTTCATTAAGACAAACAGTGTGTTCCTCCTTTGACTCTTCTGTCCTGAAATGCAGCATTTCTCCAGTGACAGTTCAAGACCTCTTGGGTGCATTAGTCTGGTCCTCAATTTGCCTTTCCTGTTAGTTAAGCTTCAGAAGAGTCACTACCCCTGCCCCTACCATCTACCCAGACGTAAATACTACTACTACAGCTTCCTTTTAGTTAAGTACATTACAATATTTTACTACCTTCTCAAAAACTGGAATTGGAGGCAAATTAACTGCACAATTATATTCATAATACATACTGCAGTAATAGATGACCACATAACATGTTATTCCAATAAATACTAAAGGCAATGATTAAAGCTGGCTCTTCTTTTTGCATTTAGTATGAGCTTTGTACAGCTTGCAGCTCATGGGAATTAATGCAAGAGTCCAATCTGAAAGTTATGAATTCAGAAAAATCTATGTAAACGTATATATATTCCTTCAAAAACAAGTGAACAAATAAAATAATTTAAATGGATGACAACTTTAAAAAAAAACCCAACAAAAAAACCCTGAATGCTACCACATCAGTTTTCTCCAATTTTAAAAGGTTTTATGATGCATTACAATAAACTAATGTCTACTTGTTATATAAAATACCACTACATTTTGAATCTACAGCTCCAAAAATCTTTCTACACTCTTAAATTTACTATCAACAAATAAAGTGATTGCTATTTCTGTGACCTACATTAAAAGCCACCAAGTTAATGTGAACGAATTACCAGTTAATCATCAGAGTAAACAAAAATCTATCAAAAAACTGTATTGAAGTGCAGTACTTATTACATTGCTAAATATTACTGCAATCATCTACACAAAAATCATCTTTTTGTTCTTTACTCATTAATAATCACACTCTCAGACATAAATATTTTGCATAAAATTAACATAATACATCTATATTTCTTTTCATTTTTGACAAAACTAACATTTTTTTGGTCTCTAATATTACAGCATATACTTTATCCAGGGGAATGACTGAATGCAAAGACACAGTGCTGGGGATTTTTTTAACTCATGTTCTCCATGTTTAATATTTTGCAACCGTTATTGAAATTTAAATTGAAAAGGCTTGGTATTGTCCACAGCAGAGACCTAGTTCTAACCACAGTATGCCTATCACTAGCAAACTAAAATTGAGGCCCTGCCCTTGGCCCTGGGGCTTAATCTCTGGGTAATGCTGGAAATGTTGTTCCATGCATGGATTAGCAAATTAAAAGAAGTTACAAACCTCTGCTGTGACTTGTCTAACTCCTGCAGTCCCTAGATCATCATCCACAGTTACAGAACTAGGTTTAGCTGTTTTCAAAAGACAGGGCAGGAAAAAGCAAATTGACAGAAAGATTTCTGTAAACTACAAGTAGGAACTATCCACGCCAAAACCAAAGTCCACAGTGGTAAATATACACAAGCATTTAATTTAGAATTAAAAGACAATATTGAAAACTATCAGAGTTCTTTTTGTCAAATGTAACTGGTTTTATTTCCTCAAAAAACTAACAAAAAACTCTATAACTACCTACAAAGCTAGATATATGCCATTATTTAGAAATTAAGCTAATAAAGATTGCTATAAAATAAATTAATCCAATTTTTTCCCTGTAAGTTTTGAAAAATTGATATTCATGTTAAGCTCCCTGTAATTTTGTTTATATCACAATGTTTTAGCACAGCATTCAAATTGGTTAGCATCTTATATTGCACAATACACAACATTTGTAGGTGCTTTTGTTAAAACTGTGATACTTATTGATCTCAAAATAGATGCAGGTATAATAACTATTAATATTATAGTTATTATTTGCCTATTGTAGGCAAATTTTCTCGCAAAACAATAACATATACTCCATTTAGAACTTTTTATTTTGTCAACTATTCTTAAGGAAAAAAATGTCCGGCAGCAACTTCCTAAACCATGTTCTCTTCAAAGAAGCTTGCATTACTATCTTAACAAATATAGAAAAATCAAACAAGTGAATATTCGTACATTCCCAAAGAATATTTGAGGAAGTAAGTGTATTCAGGCAGCTTAATATTATGCATCTAATTCATTTATTAGGAAGGATGCAAACAGAATATGCTACATTATATAGGCTCTTGGGATATCAATTATAAACCCTTTATATTTGTATGTAAACAAAATTTAACACTGCCAGTGGAAAGTTGCCCAGCATCTTAATATGAGTTAATTCACTGTCCAACTATTCTGAGAAGGGGCTGCTGTATTTTAAGGAGAAATAAATACTTGCTTGAAATTTATGTGAATCATGACACATGTATCTGTCTCTGTTCCAAAGTAACTTCACCAAGCACTAGTCACACTAGTACCCAGATCAAGTTTGAGGAACTCAAAAGAAGCTGAAACACCACCCTCTTGCCATAATCCTGAAACACCAAAAATTGCAAGAAGCAGAGTGGATTTAGTATAACTAGTGAAATACCCCAGCCACTCTGCTCCCATGACTTTTCTGGGATGAAT
This sequence comes from Grantiella picta, assembly GCA_013397955.1. NCBI lineage: Eukaryota > Metazoa > Chordata > Aves > Passeriformes > Meliphagidae > Grantiella > Grantiella picta. Next base: position 132,555 of record VZRM01004557.1, read on the forward strand.
CACTATCTCTGACTTACGTCCAGCAAGAGTGAGTGTGACTGAAGGTATCTATAACCTTACGGAAACATGGTCTTTCTCACTAGTGGCATGTCCCCTTGGCCCACGCATAAAGGATAACAACTGGGGTTATTTTTGGTGGGGGCATTAGTAATGGGGACCAGCAATCCCACAGGCTGGCTGCCCAGCAGACTCTAAGGACAGAAGGAAGACTCTTCCATTTCCTGAGGGGGAAAAAAAAAAAAGCAGAGAGCACCTGATGAGGCGGCATTTACCCAGCCACATGAGCTTCATTAGCTAATCAGGACTATGTTCAAGACAGACAAATGAGCCACTATGCATGGGAGCTGCTAAAAGGGTTGGAAAACAGTACATGCTTTGCCATTTCTCACTACAATTAAATTTTGAGCACTGCTTTTATGCAGTGATTACAATTAAGAGTCTTTCACTGCCTCTGACAATAAAGTAATATATATTTTCCTCTTCTAGTACAAGGATCAGTAAAACAACTGGAAACTGGTGGCAAAATCACAGGCAGAAAAACTAAACCAGGATTATAACACAAAGTCTGGAGAGGCTAAGTAAAGTAAAAGGTTTTCTGGTAGTTTTGTTCAGGTATTTTTGCCCATACCTTCCAGTTACAAATAAAGAACATGCAGCATTTATCTGAGGTACCTTGCAAGTAATGACAGTCAGAGCAGAACATAACTAAACAGTTCAGGAAGTGTATTTACAAGCCAGACTTGACCTAATGAGTGCCAATGGTTTCTATATTCTGTTACTCAGTTATGCTTCTTGTCTGACCTTCACAAACCACTTGAGGTGCAGAAGGCAATTCAGTGTCCACTCTAGCCCTGTTTTTTCTGCAGAGTTCCAGCAAGGGTCCCAATCTGCAAGAACTACGATGCTGATTGTGCAATACTGTTCTCTTTCTCCTACTGTTGTCTTTCTCCTCCCAGGAAGTTGCCTGGGCCCACCAATTCATTTCACACAGGCCATTCAGGAGCCATCAGATGATAATGGGTTTTAGTTTCCACCCACCTGGGCTGCATTCAAACTAGTGACCTAAGGTGAAGGTCTCCACATCCCATTACTGAACCCTCAAGCCATTTCATATCCTCATGTGGTAAGCTTTTCCTGCAGCATAAAGTCAAGAGACAGTAAAAAGCTGTCTACATCTGAAATCTGTTTGCCAGTACATGGTCAGTCAACACCTTTTGATGCAAGTACAGTATTTCAAATATTAAATTGGCTGAATATTTTTCAGTCAATACTAAAATATCTTTGCAAGGAGAAAATATATAAAAATCAAAATACAATATTATGCCATAAATTCTGAAATTAATTGTTTATATAGCCCTAAATTTAATTATTGATATTAACAGATATTTAGGATCTGCACGGTCCTGTTAAAAAATTAAACATCAGTATTACTATCAAGACATTAAAATATATCTATCTTTAATAAATTAAGGACTGAGCTACATGTAAATTACATGTTTAGCACTTAATGCTATATTCACATACAGTGTATTTTCTGTTCGCCAATGCTAGACATTTTAATACACAGTTTAAAATATTAGGAACTGTATATTATCTTGTGTTAAATATGCCAAGTACTTCAGAAGTGTTAATTAATGTATTATTAAAGCAGTTTTTAGGAGGAGTGAGAAGATATTTTAAGCACTATGAGTTTTGACTAGAGTAAATGCACATATATTTGCAATTAGTTTAACAATTTAATAAAAAGGATCTTGTACTAAATAATATAAAAGGGCTTTTTTTGGGATGGGGTTTTACGTTTTCTGGTTTTATTTGGTTTTCCTTAAATAAACATACCAAATATTATCCTAGGTTAAAAAGACTTTCACTGTAACACTCAGCCTTGAATTAATCAGATAAAGATGAAAGTGAAGAATTTTGCCACCAGTGTTTCTTACTTAACTCACTCCGTTATGCCTTTCAGCTTGGTATATTTTATATGAAGGCTATCTTGTTAAAACAACTGTTGAAGGCAAGTCATGTCATATCAGCCGCACACCATACCCTATGGGAGCTGAAATATTCCAAAATCTATGGTAATATCCTGCCACACAATTCTACTACAGAAATACAGCAGGTTTTCAGTGACATGCAAGACTTTGTATAAATACCAGATTATCTCTGTGTCTTCCAGAAACAAGGTAAAGCCATCACAAGGATTATACTGAATCAATTTAGGAAGGTAAAAATTTTTAAAATTCGCTATAATATAGCCTAGTAGATGATTCTAATCTTTATTTATCAACTAACAAGTAGGCTGCACTTCTCAATGCAGTTTCCAGTATTAAATCTGTAGCACAGCAATATTCTCTGGCTCAGGAGACAAATGCCACTTCTCAACAAGGGTTTGGAGCTTCCTAATACAAGATTTGCTATGTAATATGCCATGTGCTTCCACAATCCTTTTTAAAAATGGTTTTAAAAAATATGTGGCTTCTTGCCTGTCTAAATCTTTTGAGTGTGTTTTGCCCTGGTCACAAAGACTAAACACAATTGTTAGGACATCCAGAATCTCTTTGCAATATTTTCTACCGACTAAAACCTGTCATATGATTTTGAACCTCAGAAAAAACTTTTACTGAAAAGTAAACAAAACAGGGGACTACATGGGATCCAACAGAGCAACTGAAGTACATAATTTCTCTGCTACTCCCAGAACACACTGAAAATTCCCATGTTACATAGACCAGAAAAGTGAAGACAGAAACAATCACGGGGATGCTTATGAATTTTAGTAAGCTAGTCAATTAGGAGTCCTTGCCAAGAAAGTCTTATTTTGTTTATTATTTGAGCTAGACCCAAATCAATTTTTATTTTAATTAGGAAAATATCTACATTTTAAAAAAGGCAGAAAAAACAAAACTAAACAAAAACAAACCAACCAACCAAAAAAAAAAACCACCACAAAACTTGGCAAAGTCAATTTTCCTGTTTAACCAGGCCACTCAGCAGGCTGACATTCAGCTTTTAGACTGTATTTTTCAAAATATTTTCTTTTTACTGACAGAAGCTGCTATAAAAAATTCGTCTCAGCATCCAGCTGATGATTGACGGTGGGGCCAGAGAGACTGTGGTAGGCTTAAGCAAGGAAAAAGAGCCCTAGCTGTGCCACAGTGGTGAAGTAGAACAAGGTTTTCACACAATAATACAATCACAGAATCACAGAATATGCTGAGTTGGAAGGGACCCACAAGGATCATTATGTCCTGCTGTTTGCTGGACATTTTGTCCAGAGGGATCCTGTGAGAGACAGTACTGACAGCTTTACTGAAATCCAAAAGGATTACATCAACCAGCTTCCCCTGGTCAACAAGGTGGGTTACCTTGTCATGAAAGGAAAACAGGTTTGATAAGCAAAATTTTTATGAAGCCATGCTGGCTGTGACCAATGGCTGCATTGTCTTTCTGATGTTTTTCCGTGGCTCCCAGACTAATTTTCTCCATAACTTTGCCATGCACTGAAGTGAGACAGACAGGCCTCGTGTTAACACGGTCCTCCTTCTTGCCCTTTGAAATCAGTATAATGTTCACCAGCTTCCAGTCAGCTGGGACCTCTCCAGATTCCCAAAACCACAGAAAAAATCATGAAGAGAAGTTTTATGATGACATCAGCCAGCTCTTTGAGGATTCTTGGATTAATCCCATCTGGCCCCATAAATTTGTAGGAATCCAGCTGGAGCAGCTGATCCTGCACAATTTCAGGTTCAGCTGGGAGTTTATCATTCTTGCAGTCACAGACCTCCAGCTCAGGGCACTAAGACCCACTTGGTCCATCATCCGTGTTGAAAACAAGCAAAAAGAATGCATTAAACACCTCTGCCCTGTCCCTGTTTGTGAGGTGACATTCTTTTCCTTTCAACACAGGAAGTCTTGTTGCAGGGTACAGGTGTTGTTTTAGGAGGCTCCACTATCCCAAAAGACCTTTGCCCACCTCATCAGTTGTCTGGCCTTCTAGGTCCAGAGCCTCATACCTGCTGTAGAACCTACCAGTCTTACTTCTCAAATTCTGAGAAGGAGAGGGAACCTTCTCTCTGGTACATGTGGTGACGTGCTCCCAGACTTCACCTTCAACAGACTCTTGGCTAACAGTCCTTTGACTAATCACCCTGCAGGGTTCTGAGTCCATCAGGCTCTCCACTACAATGGAGGTTTGAGGCTCCTGAGAGTCCTGAGACTGTAGCAGCTCTGAAAATAATTGGTCTCTCTCACTTGTTTGCTCAAGTACTACGCAGCCTGTTCACTTCTTCCTGTAGCTCCTTCACCTAGTGGCACAGCTCCTCACTCACAGCACACCTTCTGCAAAAGCGCTGTTTGTTGGCCTGAGCCTTCTGAAGAGCCATCAGACATTCCTGGCAACCTGTGACCTGGACAGCTACATCGACTGTCAGCAGGTCTGGCTGGCTGGAGACCTCTGACATAGTATGGAGAGACAAAAGCACATTCAGAACATGTTTCTGAGACAAAAGAATGAGAGAACACAAATCATACAATAATAGGCAGAATATTAAAATTAACATCTAGGAAGACAACATAAATAAAAACTGAAAAAGATTCCATCATCCTTTCCTAAAATGTTTGAATGAAAAAGAAGCAAATCCACTGTCTAGATCTGACAACTCTATACATTTTGCAGTATACTGTAATATCAAGGATACAAATTTTGAAGTCACAAAAAGCTGGTTTCCCTGTCTTTGTGTTTCTGATATTCCAATTTTTAAATCAATCAAATATTCTGGTTTTAGATCATTAATTGATTTTAGCCACTAACCAGACAATGAAGTTTTACCAAAATCCTGGTATACTAAATAAAAAAACAGCCACAGCCATTCAGCAGTAAACACAGGTAAGCTTAGTGTTTAAAACTGACTAGTAGCAACAAGTGGTAGTCTTGGGTCAGATTTGAATACTTTTGCCATTAAAATACCTACATTTTCTCTGTCCAGGGAAGAAAGAAACTGCACTACATGAGGAAGCCTTTCTTCACCCAAAAGAACTCCAGAAAACCCCACAGCAAAATCTCAAAAACCCAGAAAAGACACAAAACAGAGCGTTTCACTTGTTATTATGGAAAGGGCACTGAAGTGTTTTAACCAAGTGCTCCTTTGCTGTGTCCTGATTGACTCTGCAACTGAGAATGCAATTAGCTACTTGCTTGAGCGCTTAAATCTCTCCATAAGTGATTTCTAGATGGATATGGAACTCAGAGGCCTTGTTTTATTCTCTAGAAATGTTACAACTGCAGTCAGCACATCTTCAGTATATCTGACCAATCTGTAAAAGCTTAACAGTGAGCTGACACACAAATACCTTCCATCTGATTGTTTTAGGTTACAATATAGATGTATTTATTATTCTATTACCACAAGCTGTTGGGCACTGGTTGTTATCTCCTGCTATGACTCACCCCTGATAACAGTCAATGGGCCAGCAAGAACTGACCGCATGACTCATGGAATTATCTCATCCTATTGTGAGATGCTCCACCCAGGAGGGAGGAGCCAAGCATTCCCACCTGGATATAACCTGGCTTTGGAACTGTCTGCTGGATTCCCAGAGGACAAGAGCTACCACTGGACCTTCAGGTGGAGACCAGACCTTCCACAGGATTACTGCTTCAACCTAACTACTTCACTTAGACTGCTACCAACACCCTGACTACCAGGGCGTCAGGTTGTATCTGACTCTGTCAGTGGTTTTTTCCTTGTATTATTGCACTTATTTTTAATTTTCCTATCCAATTTATAATCCTGACTTGCAATCTCCCACTGATTTGCTTTCAAACTAACACACTGATGCATAACACTGTAGCAGCCAAGGAAGATTTCTTTCCACTCATCTCGATACTGTATTTGGGTTTCACTACATGCACAAGCTTTCAAGCCTCCTCTAGACTGAGAAAACTGTATTATTGTCTTTTGCAATTTTGCTGGCACAATGACTAAGCATGGACCTTCCTGGTTTCCCCTCCACAACAGACTATTCTATTCCTGTAAGACAATGCCAGCCTTATTCTTCATCTGTCAGGAGACAAAGCAAAGAGCATAAACCCCTGTAGTTTTGACCTCATCCTTTCCAGTAAAAACAGAAGTTGAAGCAGAAGATATACAGATTTTTCCGTGTGTTCCAAAGTACCCTTAATTTTTCATTCACGCAAGGCTGTGGACAATACAGTTCTTAGGTTTCCCCATTACCCATGAGAATTGCTTAAGCTTCAAGCAGTACCCTTTGAGGACCACAGGACTGTCCACACCTGCCTCTGTCCCCTCACCATCACAGCAGTCAGTCACTGCCTGTGCTATTCTTTTCAGCCACATTGCTTCTGCTTCAGCTGATTTTCAGCTAACTAGGGAGCCTGCTCCTGTACCTTGCACAAGTTTCATTTGTCTCACTAAGTGTTGCCCATTCGTGCCTCCCAAGTCCTAGCCAGTGTCTCTGGCTCTGCAATTTTCAAGACCCAGAGTTAACAGATGCCCTTTTTTCTGCTATTCTGAGCTCTCTTCCTATAGGCATGCTCTGAATCAACTGGGCATGATTTAACTTTTCTGTCATACGTGTTTGTATGTCCCTGAATATATATACACATGCATACCAGTGTGACAACCTAGCTTACACATGTCTGCAGACAGAATTAGTTACTTAGTGCAAGCTACAGACTCAAATGGTGATCCACCCACATATTCAGAGGGTACTCCTTCTAAATACCTAGTTATTTACACTGAATTGTAAATTACAAACAGTGAACTGCCTTTCGTCACAAATATTCTTTGATCAACACTCTATAGATATTTTATATATCCTTATTTTAACTGAATTATGACAAAGAGCTATTAAAAGAAAGAGCAGAATAGGTAAAATGCTACTGTTCCAACTTGATAGGATTTTATGCACCCAGGAATTAGTGACTATGCAAGATACAAGGCAAAGAAGAGGCCAGTCTTATGGCAACTGAAATAGTATCTGCTATTACCTTTAACTATCTAATAAAGACCTATTCAATCCAAAGAAGGTAGGTCTTATTGAATTTGTATTAAATCAAATCTTCCTCTGACAATTTGAAAGAAGAATTTTTGGTAAAGTCACCTAATTATACTGGTAGGAACTAAAAAGTATGAGTATGAGAGTGCTTTTCATTTTCAAGAAATATTACTGAGAGAGAAAGCAGATTGTTGGGGTTTAAGGACATAAAAGACTTAAAATGACAAAAAAAAAGAAAAAATTATTCAAGGTATTCAGACTTTTTTCTTAACAATTCTTAAAAGATAGTGGGTATATGGTGAAAGGGGTTAAAAAAAGGGTCAGAGAAAAAACATACACTGACCACTTAGAAAAATTGATATCACACAGCAGAACATGTTTTGTGAAAATTGTGTCATACATATACAAATCAAGTCAGTTTTTTCATCTGACTAGAAGGAGGATAAAAAACCAGCATGATTTTCACATTCTAAATCTGCTTTCAGATACACCATAGAAAAACCACTTGACAGAAAAAAAAAAACCTGTAAGCAGTAGCATGATAGTTCATTCTACTGCAAAACTTTTTTCATCAGTGTGGGAAATTACAGCTCTGACCTAAATATTCATATGTTTATTGAGTGGATTTTTCACTACCTTATAAAAAACATTGTAATACCAGTACTTCTGTTCTACCTAGTATTTTTTTAATCCCTTGCATCTGAGACCATAATCAAATTACGTGTTACAGTTCCCCAGTTACCTTCCTGTTTCATTGTATTTACCTGGTTTTGCCTGGTAGACACTGTTTGCAGTGTCATCTGGAATGCATACTGTGATCTCCTGAACACAAGCCTCAAGTCAGGGGAAGCACTGTTGGAAGTGAGTACATTAAAACCACTACCAGGCACTGATCTGCCCATCCAAGCACTCCCTAAAGCTGTACAGGGTGCTGGTGTCCCTGCCACAGCAAAGAATGTAGCAGTCTTTCTAGGCCTGGAGGTTAAGAAACAGTGAGTACAAGCAGTGGCAGAGGAAGCTATGGGGACTGCAATGAATAACTAGAATTATAGGTTAGCAGTGGGGAGAATTTCAGTATCAACATAAGCATGAAGGGGGAGAGGAAATAGTTAACTCTGGTTTATAGTTACTACTGCATTTGGCCTAAAATAAAAAAAAACTTCTCTTCTTAATGTCATCTTGCTATCTTCATGCAATATGCAACACCTGTATCAACTCAAACTATGTTTTTAATTCTAATGCAGATGTAAAATTTTGCTTAAACAAAACACTAAAGGGCTGATATTTGTATACATTGGATTTGGTCATCCAAACTGAATTTAGTTGTTTGTCAATCAAAAATACCTACACATAAGAGCCATCAAAGCAAGTCAGAATGCAAAGCCATAAATACTGTATTGTGGGTACAAACAGGAGAGATGATAACCATCAGTATGCATTTGCTTATTTACTTTAAGATTTACAAACTAGTCATAGATAAGAACACAGGAATAGTTAAAACAACATACAAACATTAATCTAGAAGAAGCTACGTACCAAAATGAATTTTAATATATTTCACCAAATCACCAATATCTTATCAAATTGGTATATGTAAAGAGGTAAGTCTTACCTTTACAGCAAGCACACTTGGAACACGCAGCGCATCAACTCTTAGAGCAGAGGAGCCCTTCTAAAGTCCTGCTTCCGCTCTGCAGAGCCTGACATTGAACAGAACTTTCTGCTACACTCCAGCTTATTGCAAACTCCCTAACAGCACAGGGGTAGAGTGTTCATAGGCATCCAGGAGTGAGACAACACACAGCAGGACTGTGGCATTCTCCAGTAGCAAGTAAAAGAAAACAACAAAACTCCCACTTGCAACAATGAACATATTGCTGCTCTGCCACCAAGTCCCTGTACAGATATTTGCAGGACCTCTATGGCCAGTTATAACTATCCTTTAAAAAACATTCAGCTCAGGAGGCTCTACAAGCCTGGAAGCTCCGAGAAGGTCTCCACGTCCTTTAACTGTTCCTGAGGAAAAGGGGACTTACTCTAATAAAAGCCAATGCATTGAAGAGTCAGCCAATTCCCACATAAAAAATATTTAAACATCTGTACAACATGATATTTGATCCACTTTCTTGTGAATTCTTAAAAGATTCTAAGAGTAGAATCTCCCTCAAATTAAGGCAGACAGTCTATTCCTAAAATAGATTGTATCTGGTGTAAATTAGGGGGAAGGATGAATAGCTCATTTCTTGGACTAGTTTTATTCTTGTGAAAAAGGCATTGCTGCAGAAATGCATCAAAATATCTAAGCAAGAGAAACTGAAAAATTTGGAGTGTAGAAAATTTAGAAAATTTAACGTAATTTTCTACATTTTTGGAATGTATTTCATTCCATTTAGTGACAGTGTCAATAATTAGATTTCAGTTCAACCTTCAAAATACAACCTAGACCTGGAGCATTTGATTAGCTCTTCTTTTGACATCACACAAAAAAATGTTTATAACTTGCAAGTGCACTTAGTGAGGATGTGAGGTAAAAATAAACCAAAATTAACAATGGAAAAAGCCCTATCTAAGGACGTTGCCTTAACCTGTTAGTAGACTTAACAGCTTCTGCCTGTTACACAGTACCATGATCCCATAAGATACAAGTCTACCAGCTGTGAACTTCACAGACATTCAGTAGTACTCCTTTATGGCTGATTTTCTGATTCCATGCCTTTTCTAGCAATTTCAATGCCACAGTCACCACTGATGCTGATGCATGGTCTGGATACATGCCTGATGCTCCCCAGAGTGATATGAATCAGAAGTGTCTCAGTCACGCTGAGTCCAGCATGTAACACAACCATCACCAGTAATCAAGCAGCAATGCAGCAACTCTAAAAGCTGCTGCCCCTGGAAGCAAGAAGGCCCCCTGCTATGATAACCATAAAATGCTCCTTACACGTAAGATCTAGGTGCTGCCCAAAGCACACAGCAAGGCATTGTGCCTGACTAGATTATGATTGCCAGGCTTCTCACTTCAATATTAGTTGAGAGATTTCTGAAGGGGTGAAAAAGATCAGAATACTTTTGGAAAGTTTTTGTTTACATCATTTGATTTCAAGGCAAAGGAGATCGACCATGTGGGATTTAGCACTGTCACAGTCAGGCAAATCACACCATCAGCAGGATTCTATGGAGACCAAAACTGAAGTAAGTAAAACATGTCAAATATGTCAAGCGACTCAGAAGATTAGGTTTCTCACCTAATCTAAGCCTACAATAAGACTATCTGAAATGACAAAAAAATTTAATTATATTATGAAAAATAGAATTGATTTTTAAATGCAGTACAGCCCTTGAGTCTCTTTATCCCAATGATTATTCACTACAGAGTCGAGGAGCAACTAATGTCCCTTCAAATTCTACAATAGGAGTCTCATTTTGTTGAGCTCTGAAATCAAGAATAGTGAATTACTAAAATCAGATGAGGTCGACATTAGGAGCATTTTGCCAATAGAGCAATCTCAGTATACCACTGTGGCAAAGCACTAAGCATGTAATCAGCTATATCAGCAAAGATCTGCTTTAAACTCCTACAGGAAAGTCATCACTTATTAGCAAAACAAGCAATATCAGTAAAAGAACAGTTTTGCAAGTAAAATAGTATATGGTATAGAGGTTTCTGCTGACAGATCTTTGTCCAAGTGGGATACTACACTACTTAAATTGCTCCCATTGATCAAGCTATACCAAAAAATACCATAGACTTGGCTTGTATTCTGCTCTTCATCTTAGCTCAGTATTTCCCTCTATGCCTACTGAATAACAAAACCCATTCAATCCAACCTGCCAAGTTAGCAAAATATGAACACCCTTTTCAGTTATGTAGCTCAAAATATAGAGAACAGCAGCATTCTTGAGGCGAAGAAAATACTGCTAGACAAAGCAATGGTACATACTGTACCACAGCAAGCTACAACCAATACATTGATCGGTATTGGTCACTGATTACACAGGTGACAGACTGCCTGGGGTACAGTCCAGTGCAGGGAGCGCCTGCAACCCTGTGATGCTTCCAAACAGCCCCAGAACTACCAGGCTGCCAACCTCATCGCACCCTGCAGTGTGACTGATTACACAAAGTCTTTTACAGCTTGAAAATCTTCGCACTGCCTCCCTGTGCCTGGACCATCTATGCCTTCATCACTGAGAATTACAGAGAGCATTCCTAGAAATGGTAGATTTTCTACACAGGAAGGGGGAGCTGCACAACAGCCCCTCTCTTCCAGCCATGTGAAGCAGGATGTACAGTGGCTTACATTGAAGGATATACAGAAGCAGATAGTGCTAGCATTCCCTCTCCTAACACTGCAATGACCTTAGAAGAAGCAAAGGTAACAACAATAATTAATGAGGCCCAATGCAGACAAAAAGCTTGCAGTACTACTGCCCCAGGCATGTAAATGAGTCACTGGAAATTTGCAAGAGGGTGGAAAACTGCACAGGACACTTCTAGGCATCCAGACAATTGATCAATGCATAGAAACACAGCAGTCCAAGACCTGCATGAAGATGTGTAGGGATCCTGGCTGTGAGTCAGCTGTGGAGGAAACACACTGCAGCGTCACAGCTAGCCATGGACAGCTACATGAAATTAATTCATTCAACTGCTGCTCCATTCCCCACAGTCCATTTAGCTGACTTTTGTGCAGAGGTAGGGGAATTTCACCTTTTATATAGATGCAGCTGGAAAGACTACAGACAAATTATTCCCAGTACACAACACATACTCTAAGTAGTGCAGCCTGATAAATGGTACATGATACAGCATCTTAAACTACTCTGCATCACAGTCTGCAGTCTCAAAGATGGCACAGACCCAACGTCACTTATGAAACTGTAAGACAAAGTTCAATGCAACTATAAGAGGCAAAGGTATCTCCTTTCATGAGTATTCGGTTGCTCAATTAGCAGAAACTTTGAAGTGTGACAGACTGTGACTTTCCTCCTTGTTGACCAAATCTTTTGTTTCCTATCCATGAGAAATTTACTCAATATTTACCAGAAATTAAGGGCAAATCTGAATTACATAATTTTAAGTTCATATGGTACAGTAGGTTTGTTGCTCTTTGTTTATTTGTTGTTTTGAGGTTGAGTTTGTTCGGGTTTTTTGTTAAGTTTTTTGGAACAACACCACAGAATCACTTCATGACAAAAACAATTAAAAATTGTCATCTTCCTATTGCACTCAAGTAGAAGTATGCTTTATGCTTAATTGTATTTTTCCTTAAAATTATTGAATTTTCTTTCTTTTCAAAAGTGTGTGTTCTATGTATGTGCATATATGTACATGTGTGAATATGAGCACTGAACTTTTAAGACCACAAACACCTGGCAAACAGCTCTACAACAACAAAAATAGAATTTTACAAAATGCAATGCAAGTCTTGTTTTCTGTATACCAGTTTGAGATGATGCAGATTTTGCTAAATATTTGCATGTTTTAACTGGAGCACTATTTGTCTTAAAGGAAAAGCAAATCAGTATAAATACTTGAACTGACTATAGGTATCATGATCATAATGGAATTTTGGCATGTTTATGGTAACAGCTTCATCAGCTTCAACAGCCTGTAAGTTCAAAGTTTAGTGATACTGCTGTATCTGGATGTGAAACAAGAGTTGTGTCACTTTTGCAACATAAAACCCTATGACTAGGTAGAAGAATTCATTGATTGTAAATAACGTAATTTAAGCCTTAAAATTAGGCAAGATACAGTACTGTGCAGGGCTTCCAAGTAGCCAAATAAAGAAAAACAATATTTAGAATGTGATTTTAAGGTTTGCTCAAAGAAATCCTTTTGAGAGGTGGAGGAAAAAGGAGGAATGAAATGTTAACCAAAAGGTTTATTTTTAGTAAACTCTGAACTTATTTTTCAATAAAGCGTTATGCTTACTGTACTTCATCGTTTAATCTTACAGTCATCTGAAAAATATATATAGTTCTAAATAAGAGCACCCTTTGGCAAAAAGATTAAAAATAGTTCATTATGGAAGAAAACTAATATGAAAGATTTTAGGTTTCCGAAAACCACCTCTTTGCTCTTCTTTTTAGATAAACACAGTCACTAAATTTGCTAACCATTTGCAAATAATCTAGCTTTGTTTCCAGAACCAGCTTAAAAAAAAAAAAAAAAAGGGAATTCACTAGTAGCCGTCGCTACAAACACACAAATTTTCAAAGGAGAATTGTCTCCGTATTTCAACATCACTATGCGAAACAAGCTTCACATTACTTGAAAGAAGGCTGCAGCCATCTCATAGTGCTGCAAGTAAAGAGTGTGCTCATGACTCACTGCCCCTGCCTGGTTGCAACTCATCAGTGCCGGCAGCCCTAATCTGCTCCCAGACATTATGACCAGCAGCTCTGATATATGGATTAGATCTACCCCAAGTACTCCGTGCAGGGAAAGAACTCCATAAGCCCTTTATTCCCTATGGAGTACCTGTGCAGGAGAATAAATCAGTGATATGAAAGAAAACATGAAATCCTTCCCAGTAAAATTTGCAGATGACACAAAAGATAATAAAATGGTAAATACCAGGGAGTTGTCAGTTCCACAGATTGCATGGCAGCCTGGGCTCACCTGAATAAGATGTGTTTTAACACAGCTGAGCACAAAGCTGTCTATCTCATAACTAAGAGCACAATTCCAAACAAAGACAATATAATAACCCAGAAAGAAGCATATGGATGATGGTGGATAACCAAATTAATATTAGCCTACAGTGCAATACCCTGGACAGAGTGGTGAAAAAGATCCTTTGATGTACAAGGAAGTAAACACGGAGTAGCAATAGGAAAGGATTATATAAATCACTACTTGTGTTGAGACACAGAATCTTTCTGCTTCAAACAGCTTGTAACAACATGATTCTAGTTTATCTGTGATCCCCGAGCATTCCCCCAGGAACAACTAATGGACTATACTAGTATTCAAACTAGCAAGCCTTAATCAAACAGCATTCAAGAAGCATTCAAATTCTGGAAAACTTGCCTTGCTAAAAATGAAAAATCTGTGTCAAAGAGGAGGATAAATGATCACTGGTTTACTGTCTACAAATATTTAAATGTAGGGGTGGGAGGAAATGAGGAGTATCATGAATACTAAAGGAGAACTTTTCAGCTTCTTAATACTGGAATTTGCATGCTTCTGCTACATAAAAGTTAGAAAAATTCAGACAGAAAATAAGGTAACAATACTTTAACTAACAGTAAGTACTGTTCATCTAAAGAGAAGCAGGATTTTCTTTCATCTAAAATTTTTATAATCAGCATTTTCCTTCTAAAAAGAACCAGAAGTTGCAAGACTGTGTCAATATCTTATGCTGTTTTTTTAAAGCAGATGAAGACAAAGGGTTTGAACTTTATAATTCAAAAGCATACTTGAAATGTTCCAGGATAGCTTTGTTACTGCAACTCCTGCCACTTACATGAGCCTTACAGCAGGTATTTAGCTAGCTCCTTATATCTGTGGGATAATTACTTCCCCTTTTCCAAGTTGTGGAATGATCATTTAAGCTGTTAGTAAGCCAAATCAACTTCTCACTCCTTTCCCAAGTAATATTTTGGATATACTTGGTGTTAATGCTTCTGTATTTGTGCAAAGCAGCAAGTTACTCAAAGAGCATGGGAAAAGTGAAACCTTGCTGAATATACAGAATAGCTCAGTCACAGATAATTTGAATTGATCTTTCAATTTCTGAAACCAGTAATATGACTTGTGAAAAAAAAAAAGAAACACAAAACCACACCACAAAAAAACCTCAAAAACCCCCATGAAATAAGCAACACAAAAAGACCACTTCATATCTGAAATGAGAAAGAAATGTAAAAGCAATTTCAAGATAATATTAAAAAAACCTGCCTTAACAAGGAATGAGCAAACTGTGACTAATACCCTGTTGAAAGAGTGTGGTTACAGGACAGGAAGACCCAGACAGTTTAACAAAGGCAATTGCTTAATTCATCAATTGACCGATACCAAATTCACTTCAGAGTTTGAATCAGAATATGTATTATAATTTGATATTACAAAGTGTAAGTGAATCTTCAAAATTTGTATTGAACTACAGACTGAGCAGGATTTTGTAAACCTAAATATGGTCCTTTATTTTTAAGAGGAAGAAAATTTTGAAGTAACATGTATGCATCACACCTACTCTCTATTCAGGCTACATCCCATTAATCTCAAAGTAAAACTTTAAAGCCAGTGAAACATCTAACTGCATCATAATCAAAATATGACAAAACTTCTGTTGCTAAAAAATGGTATTTTTTGAGTGCTGTTCTCTCAAATGGTCCAATCAGCCAAGAATTAGATGTTCAACTTAATACTAGCCAGTGATCATTAATTATTTTAAAGTGCCATAGCTAATCTCATTTCTTACCCACAGAAAGCCCACTCATGTCTTATGTGTAAGGGAGACACTGGCACACTTTTGAAGGTGTTTTAAAGTTAGTTAATGGCTCCTTTTTTACTTCCTACAAAAGACCTGTAGAACGCCTCAGCACAGGGAACCCACAGATATGCTCAGTGCTACACCAAGGTAAGAGCAAACATAGGCAGTGGTAACAGGGATGAAGTTTTTCTAGGCAGACTCACACTGAGGCTGTAAGGATCAGTTGACTTATGTTAAAAGCCTGTCACACGAGCACAGCACTGGCTTCTCTGCCGTTTGCTGATAGAGAATGAATTAGGTTATAAGCTTTCAGTATTTTCTGAGAGGTCAAATTTATGAAGAGCAGATACATAGAATCATCTTCAAATGTACCTGTTAAATTTACACTGTGAGAAGTAAAACCAAGCTGTGAAGTGATGGTATATTGCGACAAACTGAAATCCACTGTCCAAGAAGATGCCGCCTCTTCTTCCTGTTTCACTACAGCAGAGCAAACCCAATAGCAGTTTCTTCAGTTGTTCTCTCCTAAGTTAACCCCTAAACATGGGATCCTGAAGCCATTGCTGGAAAAATTATTCAACATACCCTAGAGCATTAGCCAGAATGATAGCCCTGTGGTCTTACATGTTATTTGTTTTCCCTGGAGCTAAAATAATAGTTTATGACTAGTGTATGTCTTTCTTAGCTCTACAGCATCAGATGAGTCAGAATATACAAACAAAAATTCTGAAAAGTCTTACATCTTTCTAAGGCGATTTATGTGCAGCACCACAACTAAGAAACAAGATGGAGAAAAATAGCAACTGCCCAGCTACCATCATCCTTTCTACGCTGCTTAAATGACTATACTGACCTGAACCAGCAGACCCAGCTGCCAAGAGGCCAGCTGGGGGTTCTAACCCACTTTGACAAAGCGGACGCTCTCCATTTGGAGCCACCAGCTCCTCTTCTGCAGGCTTTTTACTGCTTTGTCCACATTAAGGTGGTGATGGGCACTGCAGACCACTTCAAGAACCCATCCTGCTGTGTTCTGCATCTGGTTGAACTCCCTCACTAGAAGCTATTTGGCCTGTTAAAAGGTTTATATTCTCATTTGTGTTGACTAGTAGGGCCATTCAATTTCTCATATATGCAAACCAATCCTGAATTTATTATACAAATTTGATAAATATATAAATCTGAATTTAAGCCTTAGATGCTGAATGGAATAGTTTAGCCTTGCACCTCCTTTTCTCATTTGTACAAATATTTATGAGTTTGATCCAACATGAAGTCTGACAGGAACTTACTTTGCTCCATCAAGTTTGGATGTTTTGAGCACTTACAGGCTCAGGATGAAGATGTGTATGTAACCAAGCTACACTTTCCAGGACAGATTGCTCCACTTAGACTGAAATCACTGAGCTTTCTATATTCGTGTCACTAACTTGCTGAGAAATGAAAAGAGCTAATAAGACCCCAGCTGTATTTCTGGGATTTAAATGAACTAGGTGTTTTCCTTACATATTTATTCCATGCTCTTGATTTCAGAAGAAATAGCTTACTGTAGAACTCGTCCCTATTCTCTATATTCCTGAAGACAGACATGACCTTTAAGTCTCCTTAATATGGACAGGAAAAAGTAAGGAAGAGATGATTCTTTCACCCTTGCTTGGGAAATAATACACAACAGCCACCCAGGTGATACCCTGAAGGGTCATTTTGTGAAGTGACCTCCAGGCCGAGAACAAAAAAACCCTGAGTATCCTCTGCTTGTGCACAACAGACTCCCTGCAAAAACCCCCTTTTCTGATATGCCAGTATTCTTTGTAATTTAGCAACAAATAAAATCAGAACATGGACAAATAGCTTTGCTCCTCTTCAGCTGTCTCTGGAGATAATCTACCCATGCTTTGTTCACTGTTTGACACTCCATAAAGGTGAGGAAGAGTGCAAACCAGAGGTGTCTGGGCAAGCAGAAGAAAGATTTTTCACTCTGGGCAGAGGGAAAAACCTTGGCAGTTTGGTTATAGTTGAAGTAGTTAGAACTGAACAAGAAATAACGCTTTTTGTTGTCAATTTTGTTTGACATCACATAAAAAGTGCCTGGACATACCTTGCTACAGCTGGGGGAAAAGGAAAGGGAAAGGGAAAGGGAAAGGGAAAGGGAAAGGGAAAGGGAAAGGNAGGGAAGGGAAGGGAAGGGAAAATATTCAGGAGCTGATGGACAGCTGTATTCCAGGCCAGTGACTGACAGGCCTCTGGTTTTGCCTCCATAGCTTAAGACAAGTCCCTACCACTACTGAACAGAGAAATCATTTGTAATTATTTTGAAGTTTACTTTAGAAACTTTTAAAGGAGTATATATACATGTTTAGTGACCCAAAAAATACCATGGGCCCATGACACCAAGGTGGGGGACAAGGTGGCATGGGAGGAATTTGTCTGTTGCCACCAACTTTTGAAACTCTATTCCAAGTGAGTGATCTAGCAGCAGCTACGAGACTCAGTTGCAAGAATATTGTAAAGAATCTAGAGAAATCTGTATAAGAATATTTAATATTTTGCCCATTTTATACATATTAGCTAATGCAACCGTTAGTCCAGCTCCCCAGGAACTTGTGCTGCAAAAAGCTTTTTGTATTTTTTTTTAATAGTACTATAACACATTAAGTAATCTGTATTTTATGAACTTTTACAAACTGTTGTTTCCAGTATTTATTAGCACTAAAATTTGCTTAAAGATGTTACTTCCCCCAAAGTTTTCTGAAAAGTACTTTTGGCATAGAGGTCATGGTATGATGCTTTAAAATTTTTACAGAAAGGATCAGAATATCTCGATTTCAAATCCTAAGTAGCTTTACACAAAATACCTTTAGCCGGTACCTGCTTAAGCATAAATCCAGAGTAGGCTCTCTGCATAATACTTCTTTTAATTTTAAAATGGGGTAGAGGGAAAAAAGTTAAGCTCCTAAATCCATGATTCTCTGTCCTATCCTACTCTCTCTAGCCAGCCCTTAAAATTTCCTTAGCTTTCAGAATGGTCACCCAACATTTCTGTTGACAGCCAGTCACATTTTTAGATTCGTTCTTCCTTTCCCAACCTAATCAGGGAAGAGACTGAGCATATGAGATGCTTGAAAACATAAGCCTTGAAACATTAGAGTAAATGCTTTGAAAGTGTTACGAAAACAGCTTGATTTTTTTTGGGTCTTGACTAGTGAGAAGTTTTCAGTAACTTCTTATATTTTTGGAAATACATTACTATGGGAAAAAAGTACCAAAAACATCCATTGGGAAGAAAACAGAAAGAATGCCTCAGAGATCTTAAGCAGTGTGGAAGAAGTACCAAGAGAAAATTCCACTAATCAAAAAGGGCTCTTCTCCAGAAAGACTCGGCTGTTATCTTCCCAAAATAATCCCTGGTTTTACAAGCAAGGTGAACTGGGCTACAGTACTTCATAATTCACATTTCAGGAATAAGAAAACATATCAAAATCAACATTGTTTCATGCAGAGTCTGATTTTTGGATTTTGGCACTCCCCCCCTTTTTTTGGTGGGTTTTTTGGTTGGTTGGTTGGTTGGCTGGGTTTTTCACCCCACAAAAAAGCTATTTTGCCAATGTTTATTTGCAATTGTATATTTATTTGCAATTGTATATCTATTTGCAAAAGAACATCAATTATTTCATTTTGTGGGCAGCACAGCTAGATGGTTTTAACTATACTGACTACAAATTCTATCTAATTTTAAAAAAGAAAAGAAATTAGGATAATCAACTATATTGCAGCAGAGTGAAGCCATCGCAGTGTTTAACACTCATGAAAAACTGTGCCAAGTTTTCTTATTTCCACAAAGTTTCAAAATCCTGAAGTTGTTCTAAAAACTGATATAAATAGTGCACAACAAATCTGTTTCATATGTTTAAATAAATGAATACATTTTTAGGCTTACTGAACTTACAAGAGAAGTAAAACCACTAAAATTAAGTTCTGTTGTGACATATAAAATCATACAAGATGTAAACTGCTTCAGTTACCCTGGACACTGCCATTGTTTAGAGAGATAGAAGGGAAAAGCCATCAAAAATTCAAGAAGTCCAGGAAGTATCTATAAGTCAACGTAAATCAGGAATAAAACATAACTCACACCAACAGTAGCCATTCACAAAAAAGCCAAGCAAGAGGTCAGATTTTCATTTGGGCTCACCAAGTTACACTGATGCTGTAATTATTTTGATAAATCTAGATTTCTCTTTTCCTCTCACTTCTGTAAACCAAAACGATAGTCTTCGTTTACACTGAAGTAACAGCTTTTATTGATGTGGTTGTACCTATTACTAAGAGAAAAGATTCAGGAAGCAAGCAGCAGGTTAAAGAAACAAAAGAGGGAATGAGAGAATATGATCTTAAAAATTGTAATGATTATTACTGCCTTGACAAAGAAACATTTTGTTGCAATGCAAAGTACAACTAATTTTTACAAGTAAAGGGGTTATTGGAAAATGAAATGTTATACAAAGGATGAGAATGGTAACACTGGTATACAAAACAGGAATATAGCTGAAGCATGAAAAGCAAACACTAAGTGACAGAATGCAGTTTCAAAATCCAGCAAGATAACAGAGAATTCATAATGCATTTGCAATATATTAATACAAAATCATCTGTAACACACCTGTCAAATATATACTTTTCGATTCTATGTCGAAACAGATAATTAAATTCTTGTTACAGTAAGATAGAAACTTCACTGGTTACAAAACTAACAGCAGTCAAGCACTTTGCGTTTGCCTGGCCAGAGCAATAGTATTTTTGGCAGAAGCACCTGTAATGATCTTGAGTTACGCACAAAAGCAGCCTCTGTTAGGGCAACGGACAAAGGCAAATGACTGCAAAGAAAGAGGACTCAACTTCAATTTAACTGTCCTGTAAGGTACATACTAATTAGCTGCAAAGCTATGAAATCCTAGCTAGCATGTTAAGTCTGCTACATGACAGTATAATTTGACTTCTTAAAGGATTATGCAAATTACAACTCATCATTCCATTACATGACTGAAAAAAAGTGACAGCTAATTTATACATAACACACCTTTCAAATCCCTAAGATGTGAAGCACCTGTGCAATACATTTTGCCTAGATTTTCTAGCGTGTACACTCTTGTTTATTGCACTGTACAGAAGCATACCTAAGAGATTTAAGAAAGTCTTAGGGTTTTTTATTTGCTTTTTAGCTTTTAGAGCACAATCCCAAATAATTAAACAACATACTTCTGTCCCTGCTGTAGAGGTTTTGCACACAAGCAGAAGTGTACGGTTTCAACACACGTGCAATTTCTGAATAGCAGGAGAGCACGAGCACTAAATGCACGAGCTAGAGGCAAGACTCACACAGATTTCAACATACTTCTGGTAGGTAGATTCACAGTAGATTCCGTCATATCGGTAGATTTTCCTACATTCTGATTGGTTGGGCAGAGGATGCTGGACAGTTATTCTGTAGAGGCATCAAAAACAGATAGACATGACCAGAGGATCTCTACAGGTAACTGTAATGCAGGACAAATCAGTATGTTGAAATTGATTTCTTTTAATTTTATTTTTTAAATTAAACGCCTTTCTGATCTCTTTAAATCAACTGCCTTGTGCACATAACACCCACAGGTTCCACTTTTCAAAATTTGCACTGAGAGTAAACTAAACTTCAATTCTCCACAAGAATGGTATTTTTTTCCCATCAATATAAGTGGAAAAGGTATGGAATTTTATAAATCAAATTGATACTTCACATAGTTTGTATATATACAATATTGCTTCTAAAACTGATTATTTATTGTTTACTGTTGCAATTCTTCCTCAGGCAGAACATTCATTTATGTCAGCTGGGAGTTTGTCCAGACAAAGACCAAATAACCCTCCAATTTAAAATGTCAACAGCAATTCTCACATTTGCACAGAATGAGGATGTTGTGGTATTATGAGGACTGTGATTGAAGGTGCTCAGCACCATCTGAATAATGCCATATGTTCTCGGATCGACTGAAAGAAAATGAAAGTGATTGGCAGCAATCAGGAGGTGCGCAGCATCTTGTAAAATCAGGCCCTAAAAGATTTGTCAATCATTCTATTATTCATCCCTCCCCAGCTCCCTGTTAGCAGAAAATATAATTTGGCTATAAAAATTCAATGTTGTTTTTAAAATATACTTGGGAATTGCACACAAAACAGTACCCACCAATTTTCTTTTTTGTTCTCCCTCTTCTCTGCAATAAAAACACATTTTAGATGCTTTTGTATCTTTTCCCCTTGTAATTTAAAGGTAGTTCACTGGAGTAAGTCCCCTTACTCCAGTGAGAATTTGAGAAATTTTACAATTTGAGAAATTTTACAGATTTTTCAAATGTAGAATTTTAGGCTGTGATTTTTTAAAAAAATAAATATTCTAGTCAGTAGAAAACTATTTTATGCTATCACTATTTTTATAGTATTAATATCTCCATGGCTCTGAGCTAATCTTGGTTTTTAAAATTGTTTCAATGGTAATTTGAGACTGCAGGTTTGAGAAAAAAATTAGTATCATTCTCCAGCTACAAGCTCTACAAGCAAATGGAAAGTTATCTACTGTGGAAACTGAGGACCTTCCTCAATAAGACTGTACCTACACAGTGTGTCAAGTGTAAACCATTTCATGTCTTTACAGCCCTGGTCCCTTGCTCATTTAAAGCAGAAACCTGGTCTGAGTACTGTTTTCGCCCCATGGGACCCCACAGACAGAATAAAGGAGACAGCTCTGTGATGAAGGCAGGACCAAACACCTCTGAACTCTGGGATACTCCTGCATTCACTAATCAAGACATTACCAGAGAAACTTATTTATTGTGGTATCTGAGGCCTTTAAGTTAGATGGCTATGTACCATATACAACACATGAGGAAATTCAAGTATCTTAAAATGGGATTTGAAACACAAGTGCTATCTGCAGGGAACCATGTAAACTGGTACAAGAGATCTAGGAGAGTTTCCTCTACACTGTGTGTGCCTGAGAGACACAAACCGTCCACTTTGGGTCACACAGAAATGCCTACATCAAAGAGAATTCAAGCTTCAAAATCATCAGTGCACCGTCACACTGGCTGACCCAATGCCCAACTTTAACTCCCTCTGCCATTTTTTTGTTTTGGTGGGGTTATTTTGTTTCTTTCTTTGCTTTTTGTTTTGTGATACAAGAGTAGAAGAGATGCCTGTTACTACATGGCTTCAGCAAAGACACAGGAGAACAAGTCTCTCAATGCCTCTCAGCCAAGAAATACTCATACATCCTCCACTGCTCCAAAGATTACCACAGACTCCTAAAACAAGGACATGTCAACTCCTCCTGCTAAAACAACAGCGCTATTAAAGAAAAGAAATCAGGATTCATTGGATGAAAGAAAAGAAGACAGTGAGAGCATGTTGTCTTAAGAGTAATTCAAAAATGTATAACCAGTCCTTGCGAAAACTAACAGAATCCTTCCCAGATGAGTGGCCTCATCACAGGCCTTCAGAATTATGCTTTTGCTTCCAACCAGTCCTTGGCCAAATGAGTCTGGAATAGTAATACTGATTTTTGCTGTTACTTGAGTAGTTAAAAAAGTACAACAGAATACAGCTCACTCCAGAAAATCTTCATTATGAAGTAGTTATAGTATTCTTCTGGGAAGTAGAAGATGTAGGTTTGAACACCCGTGTGATTAAACAGATCCTAAATAAGTATTCACTGCACCAAGCTCATGTAGAATATTGTCAGCCAGCTTCAGTTTGGTTGGTTTATTTTTTGCTCTTTTTTCAGATGACAGAGAAATTGAAACAGAGCAGGTTCCATCTGAACATCAGAAAACACATTTTTACTGCAAGGGTGGTGGAGAACTGGAACAAAGAGGTTGTGGAGTCTCCAACATAGAGAGAGTCAACACCCAAACAGACATAATCCGAGGAAACCAGGTCCCAGTAATTGTTTCTTCAACCCAGAGGGGTTGGACAAGAGATCCTTTCCAACCTCATCCATGCTGTGATTCAAGCCCAGATCAGAGATTTGGATGGTGAATAACAATCCTGCTTTACATCTAGTCAGAATTAGGTTGGAACTCTTTTGGAGAGCGGGAAGCATTGAGGGGTTGGGGGGAATAGGGGTTGCATTTTGTTTTTAAATTAAGAAAAATAGAAGGCTCTACAAAAAACATAGCAGCTACTGTGGGTAATGGTCTGAGCCTTCCTTTGCATCGCATAGAGCTAGATTCCACTTCAGCAGCCAAGATCCTATGAACTTTTTTGGACCCAGCCAATTACCCACTACTCTCTAAAAATTTTCTTTAACAAATTATTTAACTCTCACCTATTCCCTCTCTGCTGAAACAGGAATAATAATATTAATAATAATATTAATAGGAAAAACAACAAATCATGTCCCCAACACCAAGCTAAATCAGACCTCAATGTAAATCTCTTAAAATTCCACTGACTTCATCAAGATCGCACAGCATCTAAGTTAGCACAGAATGGGGCTTATTGCACTTAACCTGAAAAATCAAACAGTCCTGAGACACTATGGAATGCATTTCAAAGTGTGCATCAGATTTCTAGCTGCAACCTACAGCAATGCTTTGGGGAGAAAAAAAAAAACTTATAGTTTCTGGTATGATGTTTGTCTCTTATTGTTAAGATTTATTTTAGCACAGTAAATGTATTTCCATAAATGAACCTTTATGCTGAATAAAAGCTACATTTTTATTTTACGTATTTAAAAGCTGCCTAACACCATCACACATATTTGCCCTCTGCCCTATGTACTTTAGCTGTCATTTAATAGATTTACATTTACAATTAATGATCATCTGGTAAGTATGAGGCTATGGGTCAGAAATAAAAACTTCCTCACAGAACAGCTTATTCAGCATTCCTTACTAGAACTAACTAAGAAAAAAAATCAACAACGAACCCAAAAAACATAAAAACAAGTTGCAAGAATTACTGGTTAGGATCCAAAAAAAGAAGTTTACCAAGACAATCAGTCTTGGTCACGGGGTATCTTTTTCCTCTCTCTAAAAAAAAAAAAAAAAACCAAAAAAACTAACAATTTTAGACAATCTTCACCAAATTAATTCTGTTACCTTTTTTACCACGTCATGTCAGCAGATATACTCTGTCTCAGGTTCCACTTAAAAAATTGATTCAGCTGAAGATAAAAGTGTATATTGGCTATTTAGTCTAGGTACTGTATATTCTTGTTCTATTTTATGCTTTGAAATTGATTTCTTGTATGCTTCTCGGTGTTAAAAATTAGAGCACTGAAGAGTATTTGAGTCTGATCAATTTGCAGTGGTTAGCTCACCCCAATTTTAGTTGACTGATTTGAGAGACAAACACCTATTCTCATGTAAGCTTTTAGACAGAGTAAAAGTTGCCATTTCATAATAATAAAGGCAAAAATAAATTTTACGTTTTAACTATCTACCTCTGTACTGCAGGTTATTTTCCAAAGGAGTCAGAAATATACCAGACAAAATGCCTACAAACACTGCATGAAAGGTGATATTTCACTTAATATTTGTATCTGCTATTCCTTAGGGGGTGTGCTGTAAGATGATGGTGCTGGGTGCACTCTCATACCTGACCTTGGTTTTTAGACACTGCACACTTCCCTGAAAAAGTTCAAAAGTATCACCTCAGATGTGAAAGGATTACAAACTGCTGTGTTTGCACATTAGACAGCTCATCTTCGTTTCTTTATGTGTCACTAAACTCTAGATGGATTCATCATAAAACTTGAGGTGGAACTTAAGTGCATTTACATACATGTGAAATGTGTAAGCTATGACTAATTTTAACTCACAGGGCAGAATTTAAATAATTAGTTACAAGAAGTCAAACTAAGGAAAAAAAGGAGGAAAGAGATGGTTAGAGGCAGAGTAGTAAATTGTTCCATTTTTGCAGGTAATCTAAATGCAAACTAGAAGCAACTTATCATGAGAATGGATTTTCCACCATCTGGTCAAATAACAGGGGATTTGTCTAGTGGCAAGCAAAGAATGGAATGATGTGAGAAAGATTAGCGGGCAAGTCCTACAGTTGGCTAAAATGTATTTTGTGCAAACAAGAACAGATGACGCCTTAACAATTACACCTGTCAAAAACTCCAGAAAGCAATCCATCTCTGAACAGCCCAGTTGAAAACAGGCTAGTTCATAACAAAATGAATTTTTTTAAACAATTGCCAGCCATAACAGTTTGATGCATGACAAGCTTAGGAAGTTGCGTTCCACATACAACTGAAACCTTAACTAACTGGACCCTGCTCTTCTCTGATAAGTAAGGTATTAAACTATATAAGAAAAAAAAAAAGAAATCTTAAGTGAAGCAATGCAAATAGCTAATAATCTTAGAAAGCAAGAAAATTCAGAGTTAAGCCTGACATATAGGTACTCTGTAAATTTCCAGTATGTCCTACATGAACTGGTACAAGAGGGTTTTTTTTTAATGGCCCTTTTCATGGGAGTCAAAAATACCAGATAGTACCTGGCATGCCTTGCACAGAATCCACACAGTTCCTAGAATTAAAGTTTTTTCTAAATATAGATGAGAAGCCTTAAAATTACTACCCTGTATATATCCTGCCAGAAAAGGAACTCTAATAATGTTTTCTGTAGAGATATGATTTCTTTCTTCAGAAAAGATATAATCTCAAAGTGCAACAGTGTTTTACACCAATTCCAAGGTTATTTTCCTTAAAATTAACTGTTTATACGTGCACCTAATGTTTCAGCACCCAAACTTGCCATATACTGATACTTTCTTTTTTAAAAAAGTCGTAGCTCATTATAGAAGATGGAAATTATAGCTCATATATCTATTTGGAATGGAGGGTGAAACAAGACTGTCCCAGAATTAATCAGGTTTTTTGTACTGTTGGGTCTCTGGCTTTCAAATTTTCAGGCAGAACTTGTTACTTCATTAAGCAATTTAACAAAGTGATTTAATGAAAGAGTTCACAGAAAGTCAACCTAATGTAGCTGTCAGCAGACTCTAGCAAGGCAAATCAGAGGAGAGCTTGAGGGGTTGCTTTCTTCTTCCTCTTAAAAGACCATGGAGATGATTTGGGGTGGTTATTCATCTATTTAGAATTTTTTTCTCTTGTGAGAGAAACAAAGAATAGTATTTTGCCACACTTCGTATTCAGATGGGCCAGAAGTACAGTCATGGAGCAAATGACCCTCAGTATTATACATATGCTCTTGGTATAAGGCTTCCTTTTTCTCTAGTATGGATGAGAACTCACTGCATACAACATGAGCAATAGGAAAAAAAACCCAAGTGCTCTAACTGTAGACTTCACAGTTACGAGGTAGCTGACAGTTCTTACACAAGATGGCAATTTTAAAGTACTTTTGGGTTCCTGAGATCATTTCTGTGGAGACTTGGTACTTAATATTTGTATTCTCCTCCTCATTTTTGCTGCATAACTGTGGTAAGGTTGAGATGTGGTGCTACAGTAAAATCTCATTTAATTTCCAAACACTGAAATAGTTATCCCCACTAAATATTTGAAAATTAATCAGAAATTGTGCAAGATGTATCTTTCTTTTCCTTTTGTTCCTGTCTCCTAAGAATTCCGAGAATTCTTGGCAGAGGTCAAGATGCTACATTTAACCTCATGGTTCTCACACACTGCTTATTTCTGCTTTTCCACACCTTAACAGATCAACATTATTTTTCAAGCTTGTAGTAGTAACACAGGCGTAGTGCTGGAAAGATTTTCTGTGTATGAAAGCTCTTACATTCAAGGATTCAACTCCTAATTATTAAAAATAGCATGATTTAGCGCTTACTCCCTCAGAAATTAGAAATCTATTCTGAACAACTTATTGCCTCTATTTTACCCTGTAAATATCAGCACAGTAACATTGCTTCCAGGGGACTAGGGTTTTTTCAATGAAAATTCAGGAATGATGAGTGTGAGGGCTCAGCCCTAGGCCTCCAAAACTGTTGGTCCCTGGGAAACATAATACTCAGGTGTCAATCAAGCTACATATTGAAGGTTTCTAATTATTTTGATTTTTTTTTTTTTTAACAAACATTAAATTATTTCATTAGCATTTTCAATTTTGTGAGTATAGCATATCCACAACTTTATCACGAGAATAGAAAAATAAACTATCTCCTCCCACCTCATAGCCAAAACTTAAGTGATACCAGCCATGGAAGTAGAAGAGATTGCAGAAACCCAGATGTACTTAAATTTTCCAAATGAAAGCTTGTCTGTGTCTTCTTTACTTTGGTCTCTGGACAGGTTTTCTGCTATATTACTTCAGCTTTCTATATATCCCCCTATGCTCCTTCCTTACTTTCTTACTTAATTTTTGTGCATAGACACGTTTAGAATGAAGTCCTACCTTTTATTCAAGCTACACATGAATAATTTAACTGATGTAGTTACAGTCATACTTTTCTCTTTAAAATTAAGTATTTTAAAGCTAAAACATCAGATGTGGTACGAGATTTCTTCCTATCATGCAACAGAAGACTGAACGATTATAAGCCAGAAAGGAATGTAGAAAATGATTGTGTTGATTTGATCAATACTGAGAGAAAAAAGGAGGATAATCTACTTGGGTCTTCTGTATGACACTTTTGGTATCTCTGACAGCCTTTGAAGAAAGGAAAGGGCTCAAGTAGTCAGGCCATCACTAGAATCACCACTCATCTCCACCCCTAGTCTGTACACTAGTCAAGAGAAAAAAGCTTGAATATGTTTTCTACTCCCTCAGATTTCAAAGATGATACAGAAGTGTCACAATATTCTCTAAAAATCAGGTCAAGATTGGAGGAACACCAGTGTAGGCAGAAAGTACAGGTAACAGCTCAGAGGCCATCTGAAATGTGAATACCATCAATATAAACATTTGTTTCTAGAAATGTGTCCTTTATGGTCTATGTGTGTGCTCACACTGCTGCCTAAACCAGACTCCTCTATGCATATCCTCAATTCTTACTGCAATGTGCAGTAGGCTACCTCAACAGAAAACTAATAATGCTTTGGGTGACTTGCCAGTACGAGTCCCCACTCATCATAAAATTCAGGTTTGGCTTCTCCTCTGTCCTACGTCTCACTTATCTGTCCTTACAATTGTAGGGAATGATGAAGAAAAAAAACAAGAAGAGCCAGTCCATCAATGCTTGGCTACAAGCCTGGTGTTACCAGAAGAAATTCTGGGTTTTTGCTTATGGGTTGGTTTACAAACAGCTGACCTGCTAGAAATAAAGGGTGTGCCTGTTTCAAACGGGAAGAAGGATCTTTGCCCAGGAGTTAACAGTGTTCATTGAACAAGTTATGAGCTAGACTTGAAAGTAAAAAGAAACAAAACTAGGCTAACAAGAGATAAGCCAGGGGCCAGCACACTGAGGTCTGAGGGATGTGCTGACAAGGTCCTTTGGTCTTGGTCATCTCAGTGAAGGCAGGGAATGGAGATCTGTGTGGCAGCAAAGACACAAAGGTTATTGATGCATAAGAAACCACAGGAGCGCATGAGAATGGTGATGTAGGAATTAAGGCTTCTCCCCAAGAAGGCGTTGGGATTAACAGCCCAGCTGAAGTGCCTCTACATCAATGCACACAGCACAAGCAACAGACAGGAGGAGCTAAACCACCATGCAGCAGGAAAACTGCCATCGGTTTCCTGAGAGTTGCTATAATGGAAACACGGTGGGATGACTCACACAACCAGAGAGCTGCAATGGATGGCTTGTACACTCTTCAGAAGGGATAAGCAAGGAAGGAGAGGCGGCTGAGCTACTTACTGACTTCTTGCCTCAGTCTTTATTAGTAAGACCAGTTCCTCTCTGGGTACCCAGCTTCCTGGGCTGGAAGACAGGGACCAGGAGTAGAATAAAGCCCCCACAATCTATGGAGAAATGGTCAGTGACCTGATAGACCATTTAGACATACAAAAGTCTACAGGAGCAGATGGGATCCAACCAAAGGTACTGAGGGATGTGGTGGAAGTGTTCACTGAGACAATTTTCAGCATTTACCAGCAGTCCTGCCTAACTGGGGAGCTCCCAGATGACTGGAAGTTGGCATATGTGATGCCCACATACAAGAAGGGCTGGAAGGGGGATCCAGAGAATTACAGGCCTGTCAGTCTGACCTCAGTGTCAGGGAAGGCCTGCCATAGAGTAGATCATCTTGGGTACTACCACAGGGCATGTAAAGGACAACCAGGGGTCAGGCCCAGCCAGCATGGGTTTGTGAAAGGCATGTCCTGCTTGACTAAACTAACCTCCATCTATGCTAGAGCAACCCCACTAAGTGGACAGGGCTATGGATATAGTCTACCTGGACTCCAGTAAAATTTTGACACCGTTTCCCACAGCATTCCCCTGGAGAAACTGGCTGCTCATGGCATAGATCGGTGTCCTCTTCACTGGGTAAAACTCTGGCTGGATGGCCAGAGCCATGGGGCAGAGGCGAATGGAGTTAAATCCAGCTGGTGACAAATGGTATTCCCCAAGGCTCAGTATTAGGCCCAGTCCTGTTTAACACCTTTAGTCACTTTACAGATTACACCAGTTTAGGCAGGAGTATCAATCTGCTGAAGGGCAGGAAGGCTCTACAGGCAGATCTGGACAGGCTGGATCCATGGACCAAGGCCAGCTGTAGAAGGTTCAACAAGGTGAAGTGCCAGATCCTACATGTGGGTCACAACTACCCCACACAGTGCTACGGGCTGGGGGAAGAGTGGCTGGAAATCGGATCAGCAGAAAAGGACCTGAGGGTGGTGGCTGACAGCAGCTGAACATGACCCAGCGTGTACCCAGGTGGCCAAGAAGGCCAATGGCATCCTGGCCTGTACCAGAAATAATGTGGTCAGAGGGCTAGAGAAGTGATTTTCCCCTTGTACTTGAGGCCACACCTCAAATCCTGTATTCAGTTCTGGGCCTCTCACTCCAAGAAAGACACTGAGGTGCTGGACCGTGTCCAGAGAAGGACAATGGAGCTGGTGAAGGGTCTGGAGCACAAATGTGATGAGAAGAAGCTGAGGGAACTGGGGGTGTGTAGCCTGGAGAAAAGCCTCAAGGGAAACGCTATTGCTTTTTACAACTGCCTGAAAGGAGGTTCTAGCAAGGTGGGGATCTGTCTCTTCTCTCTAGTAATGGGCAACAGGACAAGAGGAAACTGCCTTCAGTTGGACCTAGGGGAGGTTTAGATTGAAAATTAGGAAAAATTTCTTCACTGAGAGTGTGATCCAAGTACTGAAAAAGGCTGTCCAGGGAAGTGGTGGAGTGATCAGCCATGAAGGTATTTAAATGATATGTAAGTGTTGCACATGGGGTAGTGGTGAACTTGGTAGTGTTAGCCAGCAGTTGCACATGATGATCTTAAAGGTTTTTTCCAATATAAAAAAGTCAGTGGGGAGACTTCTTATAGTAAAATTGACAGTAATCTCATCCAGTTAGAAGGATTTAAAGCATTTCTAGAGCATTGGACTATGAGGAAAACTAACCTGTATATCCAGTCTGTCTTTGTTTTCTTTTTATTTCCCCCTCCAATGCACGGATATGGTAAAGAAGCACAGACTGCAGCAATTATCCATATTAATTACGCTACTTGGGTCTGATGTTCTGCTGCATTTTATAAGCACATAAAGTATGAACAGTTTTGAAAAACTCCCTGCCCTGAGTTTAAGATTGTTTCAGAAGTCCATTCAGATCATAGTTGGCTCACATCTACTTTAACATATGTAGCTCTATCAATTTTTTTTTAACTTTTCTGAAATTTAGTACTCTTCACATAGAGATCATCAGGGACCTCCCTCTAGTGAAAAAATACAAAAACCAGATAGTAATTCTTACATGGGAGCCTGACTTCTTGCTGATTAAAAACTAAGCTTAGCCACTGCTTTTAAGTAAGCAGTTGAATAGTTTTATAAGTCTTGTCCTGGATCCTTTGCAACTAAATACATCTGCAGTTGAAAAAGACCATGAGGTGAAGCCCAAAGTCAAAGAGCAGGTCAATACCAGACAGAAATGAAGCAAAGTCTTGAATTCTCAACCCTTGGTCCATCCCCTGCTGAAATGGTCAATGTTCTCAATAGCTCAATAGCTCATGTCAAATCCTTTCTGAATCCTTCTGTATTTTTGATATAAAGAATGTAGAGTTCATTGAAATTTGCTAATTAATCATACAGTATAGGGAGGGAAGTTGAGTACATTTTTGTATTCCTAAATTGTAAACTTCTAATTTTACTTTATAGCTACTTGCATCTCCCACTATAAGCACAGTAAATAGAAGCATTCACTGTATATTGCTATTTTTTGTCATGAACTTCTCATTTAATTTCTCTTGATACTTACCCAGCCTCTTCACATTAAACACAAGTAATTTTTGTGGCTTCAGACTGACTCTATTCTTACTATATCTTTGTCTCAGTGATCAGAACTGAAACATTATTCAAGTGATGTTGTACCATTGATCTATATACCACAATATCTTTGTTATAATGTTCACACTACAGTATCATTAGATGCATTTTCAATACAATTTTCTACCCCATCCCTCAACATTGCTTAACGTTTTGTTTGCTTTTATGTTTAGTGTTGCACACTAAAGCAGAGATTTTCACTGAGCTGTCCTCAGTGACATCCAGGCATATTTCCTCTAGGTTATAGTTAATTTAGAATCCAGCAATGTGTATGAGTAGTTCAAATTGTTTTTTTCCAATGTGCACTACGTTTCATCTGTCAGCAATGAATCATTTGTCATTATGCTGCCTGTTTGCTCAGTGAGGTGCCTCAGAAGTCCCTTGCAGTTTCTTCTAATCTCTACAAACCTAAGCGGAAATGAGCTTCTTGCATACCATATTCTCTTTCTAAAATACTCATAACTGTATTAAATTTTCTTTAAAAAATTTAATGGGGGACATATTCAGAAACTTTTAACAGTCAGAAAACATCACATTACTTTTTCCTCATCCTCATTTATATTTTATAATAATTTTCTAATAGATCAGAAAATCACTGCTTTTAAGCATAGAAGTCATTCTTGTTTCTTCAATACACTTAAGTTTTTAGCAATTTTTCATCGCTTTCATATACATTGTGGATGTTTTATTGTAAAATGCTCCTTAGTTAGTTTTACTCATATTGTTATTGGGAAGTATGTTTTTTTTAATATTTGAACACTCTTTTTGCCATTGTTCTGGCCAAACAGAATCAGTAGCCAAACTAGACCCATAGAGCTAAATACCATTCTCAGTCCGTAACCTAAGTGGTCTGAATAGGGCTGTAGGTTTCATTCCCTGACATGTGAGTGAGGAGGAAAAAAACCAAACTGCTGATGCAATAGACCTTCTTCCACAAGTTTAAAGGCCATATGCTCAGCGCCCCAGTATATACAGTATTTTTGCTGGTGGATCCATGTAGTTAATACTCATCCATTTCTGCTGACAGGCTCTCCTAGGACAGTATGATGCATAAAGCTCTTATGCATAGCTCTGCAGAACACAGGGGCAAACATTTTTTCAGCTATACATCAGTACTAAATGTTTTCAAATCCCACAGATGAGGAGATAGTCCAATTTGGCAGGTCTTCTTTAAGGACTTCTTTTCTCTTTTTAAAAAAGAAGAAATTAATAAATTGTCTCTAAACCCTTTATATGATCTTCATGCTGTCATTTTGATGTTTCTTTTCAGGAACAAAAAGTAAACAGGTAAAACTCCTAAGTAATATCTTGACACATGTATTCTATTCATTATAACAATTAAATTTACAGAGATAGGGAATATGCTCCTGAGAATAAGCTTCCTGAAGTTTGACTTGGGCTGGAGCCAAAACATTTCAGGTTTAGCACTCAGGAGTATTATTTAGAAGATAAATTGCTTGATATCAGATTTTGGGAAAGGTAGAATTAGCATCAAGTCTTGTTGCACAGCAATTCATTGGAGGGAACATACCCTGTATTACTTGCTCATATTCACAATAATAATTAAAAAACCAAACAAACCTCTGGCTAAGGGAATTTAGCTTTAATAAAATGTTTTGAAGATGCTGTTAGGGAGTATTCCATTGACGGAAAAGTGATAAATACTCTCCACTTTATTTTTATGTTATCACAATATTGTGTGGCCTCAAAAAGATTTTGAGCACCATACAGTCTTATCAGTCTCTCACCATTAAAACTGATTATTCCTATGGACAGGGGATCTTGAACTTCTAAGTGACAAAAACAGTTCTTGAACAACTGTTCAGCTGCTCCTCACAGAATACACTCTTGCAGAAAGGATTACATTCAACTAAAACTGTTTCCACAAAGAAACATCAGCAACAAGGAAATACAAACTACCTCTTTTCCCCTTGCTTACTTGGAGACTAAGCTTTTGCAGATGTTGAACTCATGCCTGTAGCACAACGTGCACAGAAATGTGCACACATACCATTCACATGCACATATTTGAACAGGAATCGACTCATAAGTAACAAAAATTGTTCCTCTTATCTTGCAAGTGCAATTTTAATCATGAGTATGTAAACGTTATTTTTATGCAACACTATTAGCAACCATATCAGCTTGTCTTTGCAGATAAAAGAACAGGGGTATTACTCCTTGAAACTACACCACTGCACACATACCTATTCTTCAATACTGGGTTGAGCTGTCTGTATTGCATTATGTCACTTCATTCACATTTAGAGTACAACAAAAGTTTTAAATTACTTTTAAAAACAAACAACAGGTCAGTCTAAAATTAATGAAAACAAGCCTGAAGTTGTACAGGAAACCACAGATGTCACATAGCAGTCCAAAAGGATGATGCTGATGTTAAAAAAAATGGTCTCAGGAATTAGTACTCAAATATATAAAGTCCTCAGTGACTATTGGTGACTTGGACCTATCCTGAAGGGCATCTTTTTTGTGATACACCTCTTCTTGAACAAGGAGTGAAAACATAAGGCAATCTAAATATATTAATGGAGAGAAAACAGCTGGTGGCACTGAAAGCCTCAGAGGAAAAGGCACTACATGGGGTTTTTTATTCTTTAAAAAGTGTTTCAATTTGGTTAGAAGGGAAAAGAATAAAAAAGCTTCTCAGCAGCACCACCTGTTTATTTTATTTTTGATTCCCACATTCCGGATTCTTATGAGGCCATTTAGAGAATTCTTAAAGCAGCTTATTTTTTTCTTTTTGTTGGTATATTTTTTGGGGGTTTTTTTTGGGCGGGGTTTTTTTGGTTTGTTTGGGTTTGCTGTGGTTTTAGGGATTTTTGTGGTTTTGGGTTGTTTATTTTTATTGTTGTTGTTTTGTTTTTTGAATAATAATACTGGACAATGATACTGCATCAATAAATATGCCTTGAGCCTCTACGTTACAATGATGTGATTAAGTTTTGGAAATGTGGTGAGTTTTACACCACTCTTATGGCTGTATTATACAGACACTATTGTTATACACCTCTCTTTGCCCAGATTCTGACAATATAAGAAATCTAGGCTGGTAACAGCTGGAATGAATACATGAAAGAGCAATAAAAGGATTAGGTTATTTATTTAGCTAAGTATTGTTAATACATATATAAAGAGCAATATTATCTTTTATTAATTTCATTGCAAACAGTTTCATAAATAAGTAAATTCCAGACAGTCCATTTATCTTTACAGGGTTTAGCATTGCTTCATAAACCATATTATGTTGCAAGTTGTTTTTTACTTCAATCATGATGGAAAAATTACTACAGTCATATTTTTGTTTTGGGGAGAAGACTGGCAGAGGAACGCTCCATTAAGACACATTCATTTTATAACAGAAATTCACAGATATCCTATTTCCTACCACAAAATTTTGGGAAAATGAACGCTTATCCAGCAGTTCATGCAGTTTCTTGATTTCAAAGCCTGTAAAGGCTATTAAAGTAATCTAGCTAATAGCACAATAGACTTCCTCGTGCAAGGATAAATGCCCATTATATCTTCAATTCGTCTTTGCTTTCAGTAATCCTCCAGTAAATCACGCGCAAAAAAATAAATAATAAATCTTCAAAATGCTGATATTTCATGAATCACTATTAGTTTGCAATCACGAATGGAGAATGCATTTTCCTTCTCTTTCTTTATTTTTTATTTTTAAGCAAAGGATTGGGTTTTGTTTAGTTTTGCAACAGCTTTGAAACACCTTGGTCCAAGAACAGTCTCCTTACTTTAAATATAGGCATTGGCCAATATGTTTTTACCTTTGAAAATTCAAATGTTATTAAAAAAAAACCCCACTATATTAGTCAGTGATAAAGTCAAAGGAAAATACACTTCCACTAAAAATTACTGAAGTATTTGCCACATTTCTCCTCTTCAATAACAACATAAACTTCATCAGATACATTTAGGAACAGAACTCCTGTGTCTTCTCCGTGAGTTATTCTGGCTGCAAACACACTGCACATGCTATTGAAAGTGTTTAATAATAGAAGACCATGCACTTTCATGTAATTCATAATTAGAAGATGACTACAACTGCATTATTTAAAATCAAGCCTTTGTTATCAGCACCAGTTTTAGACAGAAGCTGAGAATCATTTGTGAGCTGTGGCAGACCCAGACTGTTCAAAGCAATTGCTGTTCAGCATGAAAGCTGCAATGGAGGTCACAGAACAGGTCAGGAGGAAAGATAGTGTATCGATTTCACACCAGGAATAGAGGCGAAGCGAGGGCCCACTGTTGCTGCATGTGATGTATTTCACTTCAGTTTAAGGCACATTTCATTCCAATTCAAGAGGGGGTGGGGAGCAAAGGGTGAGCGGATTTCACAACGAATCATGATGAATTCTGGACTTGTGTATTCCAGTAAATATCTCCTTCCTGACATTAAGTATTTCTATAGCAGACTGAATACAATGGAAATGACTGCAATCAGCTAACAGGAGAGGACTCCCGGGGGAAAAAAAAACAAATGAAAAACAAAACACCACCCCCAAAAAGCCCCTCCTACCAAAACCTATGTAAGATTAGGTCTACTGCCTCCCATATTAGTATATACAAATGTTTTCTCAAGCCCAGAAAACTGTGACAGATGAAGTCTACTAAAGAAAATGCACTTTGTTCCAATATTCATGCTGCTGAAGACAACTTTATATAATATTCTAATCTTTTATTAAAACATCGTTAAGCCACATAAACCTAAGCCAAAAGGCTTCAAAAACTAAAGGACAGAAAGTCTGTTCACTGAAACCTCCCAGCTATGCACACACAAAGGCACACTCTGCAAAGGGAATGCAACTCCTGACAAAATATTGTAGTATGTTTATTTTAGTAATGCATTTAAAAAGTGATGCATAATTTTATTTTCATTTTATTTCATGTTATATGATAATATAAATTGATATTCCAAATGACCCTGACTACTCCAGCAAAGGACATTAGCAACTATCCCTAAGTGTTTTATAGAAGAGTGTTGGTGATTATTCATATTTCATTGCCTAGTAATAATGGCCAGCTTGTGCCTCAACTTCTTTTTTAATTAATAAATAAAAAATTAAAAACATCAGTACTAACGAGGAAAGCATTAACTGTAACTAGAGGGATATTTCTCAAGTTACTTGGATAACAGGCTTGTTCAATTTTTTTTCCAGCACGCGGACACTTAATTTCCAGCACTTTTGCCCAGCATGCTGTAAAATTGTCAACTTCTAAACTTTTAAGTTCACATACAGGGTAATGGTCAAATGCTAAGATTTTTATGGATAAAGTGCTCTCTCCCTCCCCAATCTTACTTTGAATAATTTGTTCTCTGAAAAAGTGCTCCTCTTTTTAAAGGCTGACTCTGCTATTCTGCTTGTGACATTATTTTACAAATTTTCTAGATCTCTATATTGGTTCCATAACACTAGCGAAATAGCCAGACACTGACATATTTCAGAACAAAAGAGGACTATATTTGAGACTGCAGAGATTTCCTATTAAATTATTTATATTAGTTCACTTCCACGTCATTATTTCTTTTCAACTGTTCTAAGGCATCAATGTCAACTTCTTGAACCCTCTCATGAAAGCTTTGCTGTCATCAGGGTCTATTTCAGCATCCTTAATTCTGCATAAGGAATCAGTTACCCAGCAAGTTTCCAATCACAAAGGGCCAGATGCTCCTCTCTGCTACATGCTGGAGCTGGCCAGACGGGCCCCTCACTAAGACTGTGGAGGGCAAAAGGTGGCTGTGCAGAGAGAGAGTGTGTGTGCTACTGGCCTGCCACAAAACAGCTGAGGTTGCTGCGCATGAAGAGAGAAAAAAATTCAAACAGTGGAAATGGTTAACAAACTGAAGGGGTGGCAGCAATTAGGTACTCCATGATCCACAAGGAAATACTAACTTGCACTGCAAAATTCCGTAACAGTTACCACTTCTAAATAATTCTTCAACTTTGATGATGCTGTGCTGTAGAAGTGTATAGAAATCTTGATGCTCTGCTATATAAATGTATAGAAATCTTTGGTTTGAGTGAGGCTTCAGTGGATTAGCTCCAGCTGGCTACAGACAAAGTCAAAACCCACTAAGTGCTATTTGATCTACAGACTCCTGCTGACACCATACATCATGAAGATTCTTCGTCCTCTGATATGTAGGGGAACTGCCTGTGATGGCTCCTCTCAAGAACATCCAAAAGCATGGTGGTGCTTCAGATTGTTTCCTAAAGACCATGAACTGTAGAGTAGCTGCAGACACAGCTTCATGAGCAAAGCTCCAAGAGGACATCTCTCTTGCCTCATGGTGCTAGTATCCAGAACTACCTCTTCCCATTGAGAAGGGACTCCCAGATAATACCAGCAGCCAAAATAGTAATTTTGCCATTTACAGTTGGACAGAGAATTGCTATTTTTTAATGGACAAGGATCTTAGAAAGAGAATGAATTATTAAGACCACTGCAGACTGAGCTATTCTAACGAGCAGTTTGAAAACAGCTTGCAAGCTGCCTATATGGAACAGACCATAAATCCCAAGTAGTTAACCACAACACTGTCATTCAACATTGTCCACAGTGATTGCCACACAAAATTTCAACTCCAAGCCTAACCTGAAATTCAGTGCCCTCAGTGGTAGAGGTCTCCCCTGTTTTATACCCTCTCACATTCCCCCTGAACACTAACATGACAGTTTTGCTTACCTGGGACACATCAGCTGACACATAGGGAAAAGTGTACAGCTGTAGGACTTGCTTCCATTACAGTTCAGGTTAAGCCAAGGCTTGCCCATGCTACTGAAGGGTCTGTGCCATGCATTGCTGCTGATGTTCCTTGTGCAGGAAAGAATATTTCAGGCGAGGCAGCACTGCAATGGGACATCCTCAGGAACACAGCACCAACAGCTGTACCAGCTATGCCCACACACTCCACGGCTGGGGAAACATGTGGCAGGAGCACCAATTGTACCCTAAACTGGAATGGTTATTGGGGCTGCGGGCGGGGAAGCTGTTGCATTTTTCCAAATTTCTAGATCCTGGATTTTTCAGTACTGGCAAGATATTCTATCACCCCCACAAAGTCCTACATCACATCATTAACTGAAGTGACCTGTGCTGCCAAAAAAAAGTCACTAAAAATTCAAAGAAATTTGAAATCTGAGTATTTTCTTTCTCCTCTTCAAGAGTATGAGGGATGGGAATGAGAAAAAAGAGAGAAAAGCAAAGGGGCTTGGGTTAAGTTCGATTAGCAGTAGAGCCTACTCTGGAAAAGTGCGTGCATTAAATACAGGCCTCAGGGAACAACAGTGGTAAATAGACAAATTAAACTTCAAGAGTCTTTCTAACTTCTCACATATAAAATTTTTTGGTTTTTTAATATTTACTGAGTGTAAGAAGATCAGCCTTAGACCCTTGCAATGAACATGATAAATGGTCATATTGCATGTGTGTTAATTAATACTAACCCCTCTCTGGATAATAAAAAAAAAAGTAATGCAATAAAAAAATCCAAACAAGCCCTGCAACAAAAAAAACCTTAAGCATTTACAGACACTATATACATGCTTTTAAGCAAAGTGAGCCTGGCAGGTGAGTGTGTTCCAAGTAAACTGCACCACCGTTTACTTTCTACATGGAAACAACAACCTGAAAAAAAATGATACTCAATCAAGTGCAAAGCATTAAATTGCATCTTCTACTTGTTTGATGCTTTTACCAAAACATTCAGCCACGTAAGCAACAATCTCATCCAAACTACAATATTTGGAGTAAATGGTGTGAATAGAAACTTCCAGTTCTACACTAGACATTTTCACAGATTGACCTAAAACACAGTGAGCTTCTGCACAGTCGACTTAATCCCTAGCCAAGAAGTAAATGTGCTAGAAGCATCCTTTACAGCATCGTATATTAATCCACACCATTTTTGCTTGTGTTTTGTGTGTGGTGGCTTTTTTTTTAAAAAACAAGGATACCAACACCCAATATACCTCATTTATAAAAAAATAAAAGTCACCCAGTTCTTCTGAGAATGAAAGAATTCCCCACAATGCCCTAAAGCCATAAACAACAAATATTTTTGGGAAATGTCCACAAATGATTTTTTTTCTACTAATCAGTTGCCCAAGCAAGAAATCTCCAAAGACAACACTTTTAAAGCCTCACAAGCGTTACTCTAAAAAAGGGAAAAAAAGTCAGTTTTGGTTTATTTAATTACATTTTTCAGCTTTACTGGGATCTGTTTTTCCCACTACCTAACTGTAAGAAGACTGTTGAAAAGTCAGCACTGAACATACTAAAACTCACAAAAAACCCTACAGAAACCCCCATCCTAAACACCCCCCACCTTAGATTCACATGTAAGAAACTCAGGTCCTGAAAAGAACTCTGCAGCCTGACAGTTTTCACTTTCTGTGGAGGATTACTAAGGACTATATGTAATTAGCCATAACTACACATTTTCTTTCTCAGTTTAAAAAGGGAGAACAACCAATACAGGTTCTTTCTGGTCTCTGATAACATTTTGTCCCCTGAATCTTACTTATTTATTTGCACTAAAGAACACAATTAATAAACTTCTGAGATTCCCAACAACTACAACTAGAAAGACTTGGTTCAGAACCAATATCAGAACAACAGACCCCAATGTTGCAATTGCTGTCTGCTTGCTTAATGATGACTAAAAATGAACTGGTATTCTGTTAGAGCAAAACATTCATGGATTTGATGTTTCAGAAAAAGGACTGCAAGATAATGAATATTTTTAGTATTGTCATTTATTGAAAGCATAGAGGGTACTATTAGTCCTTCCAATTCTGAGAGAATGAACACTTTAATAATGTGTAATTCAAGGATGAGAAGGTTGAGAACAATGGTTTTGAACTGATATTTTAGGTTTTCTAGTTTTAGAAGACATTAAAAAACAAATTTTTTTTTTTTGATCCCTTGGCAGAAGGGAAAAAAAATCTAAAAGGCAAGCAATGTACTTTTTATGTAATATTAAAGAAAACAATCCTGTTTAGAAGAAAAAAGCAGCACATCTTTCACATTTTATGTCCTAAGTAGGTTTAAGTACTGCCTATTACTTGTCAAGAATTCAATAGCAAATAGAAACTTTCCAGGTTGACGTGCTGGGGCAGACGAAGGTCATTCTTTAAAGCATTTTCTCCCTTGGGAGGAAAACCTGGAAGGATGCTGTTTGAGCAATTTATACCAGGCACAGCAAGTCATTAGATGTCTGTGCTGCAAGTCTGTCATGATCCCAATTCCACAGCCATATGTGGTTACCATGGTGGGAACTAGCTCCAAAAGCCGGTAAGTCAAAGGAGCTCAGAGGTGTGTATTTTCTTCTCAATATGCTGAGAAGATACAGGCACTGTAAACTTGCACAGAATAGCAAGGCAGCAGAAAAATGTGCATTGCACAGATGAACATCATACACTATTGCTCAAAAAAGGAAATTTTCAGTTTTGGAGGGGGAGATATGATTGAGGAGGGAAAAAAAGAAAAGCAATTTGCAGGTAGAAAAACCTTTCTGGTTAGTGTTTTAATGAGAATTTTTCTCCTGATTCATTTTGACTTCAAACCAAAAACTAAACAATAAGGAATTCCACAGCCCCTATCAGAAAATACTATACTCTTGATTTCAGAGTCGAGAGATTTCTATTTTAAATAGGCAAAACAATACAATTCCTGAACTGTACTTTGTAAAGACTTAAACTCAGCATTTTCTGAAAACCCAGCCATCCAGGAGGAATACATGAGCTTGCAAATAACTCTTATCCTGGAGAAGGTTATGAAATGATGCAACAGATGTCTAGCTTTCAGTTATACAGCAAGCAATACATGATATATATTCGCTTATACCGAATATGATCTTATTCCATTTATAAGGGCAGACTTTCAGGTCTAATACAGACCTGCACATCTAAAGAGAAACATAAATTAGCCTATTAGGTACATAATCCTGATATGCACATGAGGTGTAGCACTATTTAAAATTTGATTTTCACTGTAGATTTGAAATGACACAAAACCCAAAAATGTTTTAGCGAACAAGAACAGCATACGGACTAGTCCTACTCCTCCCTCTCTTGGTGCTTTAACAATCCAAGTTGACACACATTCCTCTTTTTGCTGTCCCAAATGACAGCCCTGTCTTGGATATTTCAGTAATGACACAGACTTCTCATTTTATCATGACTGCTTTACGGGCCTGTTCAGAGTCCTTCCTATGCCTCTAAGCCATACAAAAAGAGTTAATCCTCAAGTTTTTGACCAATTTTACCCTTCCCACACTTGTGTAAGTAGGTTCAGTGTGTCTGGAAAAAGAAAGCTCAGGAAAATAATTTTGTGTGTATATATTATTTTTAACTCTCAAGCAGAACCTTTACATTTATAAGTATAATATAAGTACCTTAATATTTTATGGCCTCAAAATACTTTCCTATAACATTTGAATTTGTCCCTTTAGCTTAGGGAGCCATGTGAATGAATTTAATATATTCAGAGGACATCTTGCATTTCTTGTAAATTTGCATATCCCAATTCTCACGTGTTTCTAATATTGGGAAATCATCAAGTTAAAACTCTATGGAAAAAAACCACTTTAAAAGATGATTCACTAAGGCAAGCAAAAGTAGAAAGTAGAAAAAAAATTAGAAAAGTAGAAAAACCAAACAATAACACCATCATTAGCTATCCAATTAGCCTCTACAATAGCCTGTATTAGACAAGATATGGGCTACTGTGTTTTAAAAGGAGGTAGAAGCACTCAATCTTGCTGTTTCCTAACTTTCTTGTGTAGTAGTTAGCCAAACAACAAAGCATTTCTGCACTCTACATTTACTTATCTCCACCATAAAATTACAAATAGAATACATATCATGCCTAGAAATCAGTTTCCATTTACATCAATCAGCTCTATATATAACTTTTTATGCTTTTCTCAATAGGAAAGCATGAATACTTTTGTCCACGCAAAGATTATCCAAGTACCTCTCAAACATCAAAGGGTCTTAAAATAGACTATATGTGCAACCAGTCCAAACCTTAGGACACAGACAAAGGAGAGAAAAGAACCAGCAAGGGAGATTCTAACATTCATATGCACATTTAGATACTGGCATTAAATTTCTAACAGAAAATTGCCTTTAAAGAGCCACTGCATTTCTATGGCCATGTTCTTGTTCTATATGCATGGTGAAAGTCCCACTGAAATCAACATCACAACACACATGCATCAAAAAAGGGCCGACAACAGTCATCATTTTGTTAAAACAGAATTTACACCACAGTCCTAGCAACATGTCATTCAGAGGTTCTTACTTTAAAAAAAAAAAAAACCCCACCAAAACAAAACAAACAAAAAAACCCAAAAACTGAGAGCCCACCAGAACATAATGAACTTACTGCAACTTCCTCAAAGGTCAAAGTATATGTTTCATTTTTCTCTTTTTTCCAAGCATACCCATAGCCAGAAACTAATGTCTCTGGCATATTTATTATGAGATGTCTACATGTGGAGAAGCTGTATGCATGCATATACACACATGCACCTTTAAAGCAGTATTATAAGGCTTCCCTTCCAGTATTATTAGCAGCTGGTTGCATATATGCAACTTCTTGTCCAGAGTGACAGCTGTATTTTCGCCTGTTTTGACATTGAGTCTGATCTGGGTGAATAGCTCATATCCATTAAAGTGCTATTACAACACTGAATGACTGCCAAAATACTTCCTGATCAATTTTAAAAGCCAGCTAGCTGTCATCATCTAATCGCAACAGCAGAAAACAAATCTTTGGGGAATAAAACAAGATTTTAAAACATTTTTTAAAAGCAGGGTATTAAGTCTAAAACCTCCAAACTATTTAAATAAAAATCACAAGCTGCAGCAATATCTAGGTAAAAATCTATGCTCTGAAAACCCATATATTTGTTACTGACAAGCATTCTAACATAGTCTCTAAATCTACCATTTCAACAATCTCTGCAGCTTGAGCCCTTGCCATTACATAACTTAATAAACCAGCACTGCAAACAATCACCACAGAGTGTGATTGTGCTCACCATTAAATTCAGTTCTATAAAATTTAAGACTGAATTCAATCATTTTTGTGTCTTTGGTTGAATGACTGAAAACCAATGTGCAGGTTCAACTCCTTACTTATGAACAGCTTTACCCTATGCGTATTTTTAAGCTGCAGTACAAACATTATTTCAGACTTTCATTTATCAAGCATACTTGAAATTCTATATAACTCAGAGACAGTTAAGACCACTTGAAGAGAAGGCACAGTTGGCACAAATTTAGCACAGCTTTCAGAGAGCCTGAGTAGTGCTGTATTTGTAATAATTCAAAAAAAAATCAAAAAGGGTTTTAAGAAATTACATGTTCTATATGAAAGATGTCTAGTAAGACAAGCATGCAATGCCCACATGCACATGCAGAATCTACTCAATGTATAGATGTCTCTTTAATTTCTCCTAACT
The DNA here is from genome assembly GCA_013397955.1 of Grantiella picta. Lineage (NCBI taxonomy): Eukaryota > Metazoa > Chordata > Aves > Passeriformes > Meliphagidae > Grantiella > Grantiella picta. The sequence goes on from VZRM01004557.1 coordinate 176,960, forward strand.
GCACTGTTTTCTCCATAACTCTGTGCAGCTTGCTAATTTCATGTGGTCAGTCTATTTTGATCAGTAAAATACAGAAAGAACACCAACAACCTGAATGAAATATTTCTGCATCAAAATATATATGCATGAAGCTAGCTCAAAGAAGTAGACTCACCATCTACTCCACAAACACCCCCACTGGCTCAAAAATGGAACTGTGCACTTGTCATTAAAAATATACCATGAATTCAAAGTTCTTTGAGGAGCTTCTTCTGTATTTCTACTCTGAAGCTGAAATATCAAACAACCAAAAAAAAAAAAAAAAAAACCAAAAAAACCAATCAAACCCAAAAAACCAACAACCAAAAAAATCCCACTAAAACTACATTAGGTAAGACTGTCAACATTCAGTTTTACACCAAAAGAACTGAGTAACAAAAGAGTATGCTCTTTCAGTTCTAGTTCTCAGATAATTGAACTCTATGTTTATGAAGTTATAAAACGTAATTAGAAAGATGGTTGCATTACTGCCTGCCAAAAATAATGCCATTTGACACTTTACAATATAATAATAATTAAGAAATTTTGAAAGTGTTATTCTAGCCAGGGTGTACACAACAAGAAACTTCTCTCTTTTTAAAATAAGAAACTAGAGGATTAGAGAGGGTTCTTCAAGCACAGGTACAATATATTTTATCAAAGAATGACAATTCAGATGTGAAAATGCTGAAGGAGTTTGTGTGGAATACATGTCATAAGACCTTACTGGTTTTGGCAGCACGTCAAAAAATGCAAACCGCATATGAAGGAACACTGACAGTGACTCCTGGATTTAAGGGACAACAAACATGTCTTCAGAGAAGCCACAGTGATGACATAGTAACAATTTAATAAAAGGAATCCCTCCACCTCAGGCTTTGGTTCAACTCCAACCAAGAAGACAGAATCTAAGTAAATAATTTTAAAGTCATTAAATAAGAAGAGAAATACAGGGAAATGTTCAGATGTACACTTAAACAATATACAAAACAAATGTGGTTGAATAAACATTTAGTTTTAAAACTAATTTGTGTCTATGCCTTAGGTCAAGGAAGAGGAGATCTGACACGAAGTACTAACTAGCTTATGTCAGCTTCATATGAATATATGGCTGTATTTTCATTAGTGGCTTACAAGTTTAAGTAGAGAGGATCCTAATTTCAAGTATGTCCTCTGACTTTTTTTGAGAATGGTAATAATCTAAAGCTAGTGAGTAACATTTTTTGACAAGTAACTAGAACATTTATTTTAGTTTAATGAAACCCAACATATTAAAGTATTACATGTTATTAATAAAACTATAACCAGCTTATATATTTTACACCATTTATAGGTCTGTTTCTACTAATAAAATATGCATAGTTAAAGTTTAGCTTAGGAGGATAACATGTTGATTAACTGTTGATAATTCTGGAGAATAGCACTAGTGATTAGTAGCAGCTGCATTAATAACTACAGTGGGAAAGGACTACTGGGAATCTGCATGTTTGCAAAAGGATTCTGAACAGTTAATATGTACAGATTGCTACAAAATCCTGTGCACAACAATATACATAGCCTTGTAAGCTGACATCAATAATGCTGCCTATTAAAAACATAATGAGTATGCTATTTTCATAGTTTAAATGTTTTCAAGATCTTATACTGTTCTTAATAAACTTCTGCAGCTACCTTCTTATAGTATCAAAATTATCATGGGTTTTCTGTCAATGTGATTGTACACTAGAAAGAAGAAATCAAAAACTGCCTAAGAGGCTGAAGAAAACTGATCCACTTGCATGACATCAAGCAAAGCCACTATCAACCAGGACGGTCCAACTAATAGCAGAAGATCTGAAAGTCAACATAAACTGGCTAAGTCAACTAGTTAGCATTTATCCATTTACTATTTAGAAAGGAAGGCATGGAACACATCACAATGAACGTCCCACTCCCAAACTGGCAAGTTCCCCAAAACAGGCTGGCATGCTGCCACTACATTTAATCTCAGCAGGAATACACAACAGGAAGAACACTACAAAAGACCAGAACAGGGAGGAGGGACAACAGGAGTCTACAACCCTGCTCCTCTGTGATATTTGCAGAGGAAAGAGGTCACCATTTAAGAGACACCCAAGTCACATGAGAGTGACTTAAAAAAAAAAAAAAAGTAAGACAATGACCCTTCCCTCTGCAAACACTCATTCATGTTCCAGCAGACAGGAATGAAGTATGGTACTTTACTCATGATGCCAAAAACTGTCATAATAGTATTTGATACAGGTACGAAGATATTACTAAACTAATTTTAGAGGTACTATAAAGAGCATGAGTTTCACGTATTTGCTACCATCTGCCAGAAGTGATCACAGTACTAAGCACACAAAACAGTCATTGGAAAATCTATCTAAATGACCAGCTTAGCAATTCCATTGTTAGGAAAGCTTCATGATGTAACACCCATCTTGCTCTCACAGGTATTGATTATGCACATATAACATTATATAATACAGCTAGCATAGTATCGGTAATGACAGTAGAGAGGACTTTATTTACGTAGTGTTGCAGGAGAAGTTGCTCATTACATCAAAACCTTAAATGAAAAGAACAGAGCAGAGAAATATATGCAATTCTGCAACAGTGTGGCTAACAGTCATTAAAAGTATCATGTCAACCTTCATGCCAATTTTATTTTTTTATTTTAAAAAATGAGCTTGTCACACTTTTCATGAGGGAGATAACTGAGCTTTGGACTGCAAGTAAATTCACCAATACTAGAACCCCTTTCAGGTGTGCAACTGCTTTCTGCAGAACAGAGATATTTCTTAGCCTTTAAGCAATATGAATATGAACCACTAACTGAAAAGAGTAACTGTCATATGATAATTTAAAAGGCTGGGGAAAAAAAGAGAGTGGAGACTCAGGAGACTCAGAGCATCCTACCAGGGATCTTTCACCCTTTGACTTTCTAGTTTACTATCTGATTGTTCTGGAATACTGACCTACTTGTCAGCTTTAGATTCTTGCCTGGGGTCTTCCACATGGAGATGCACAGCATAAAGACATGGCCTCTATTTCCCTCCTCAACATGCTTGTCCCTCACTCATAGTCACATAGCATCTATTGCCTTAGTATTATCCACTTCCAGGGCAGTTCTGTGTCCCCAGTTTAGAATAAAGGCCCACCTTTCCCTGCAGTGCTCTTCCCTTACTTATTTTCCTCCCAGTTCAATCTGCTCGCAGGGCACTGCTTCAGCTAAAGGCAAGACTAGGAAGACAGAGACTCAGCACAGCTAATGGAGCACCAGCTGCTATCACAAATTGATATCAGGAATCACAGTAGTACCACACAGTTTTAGTACAGTTTGGAACAGCGTATTTTAGAATTAAGCTTTTATGAAAGTGGTAGTGACTACTGTAACTCACCCCTGTCGTTACACAGGAAAAATTCTCCACCCATCACTGTCTTACTAACAAAGACCACGTAAAGTCTGACATACAACTGCACTTCACATTTATGGGTGTCATTCACAGAAAACTTGTTTTCTTTTTTTCTTGGGATGTTTTCTATAGTATATAAGAGAAGCAAAGAAAAGTTGGATAGCAATTATAAAATTGACTGGCTTCAAGTCTGGTTTTGTACTTCTGTACAGAACTTGGCACACTTTTTCCCATTCTTCCAGTTCTTTTTGCAGCTAGAGAGAGATATTGGCCATGAGACCAAAATGGGCCATGACACTGAAAGTGAGCATCATACACAGAATGCCTTAACTTACCTATCACTCCAAATGCATATAACTGATTAGGTCTCACAGAGAATCATTCTGATGAATGAGGAAAGAGGACCTGATCGTAAATAGCTGTTTACACTAACCTCCCCAAAAACAGAAGGCAGAAAAACAGGTTCATTAGCAACCTGAAAAAGTACAGCTAACATAAAGAATCAGCTTAATTACACTCACAGGGGTGAGTGGAAGAGATCAGCTAGCACTTCATATTGAAAGAAAGAAATTCAGTTCCAATTTTGTCAGAGGCCATCTTTGAATTAAACAGTAATGCTAACATGGCATCTCAGCTACCCAAAAATTATTTTGATGCCCTAACATTTACATCTGAAGTGACTACCATAGGCAGAATTTTTTCAAAAACCCCATCTGAAGTACTGCGTTCAGTTCTGGTGCCACCACCCTGCTGGAAATAATATAACTTCTAAAAGTTTTTATTTATTTCTTTAGTCAGGCTTTGTTTGGTTTTGCCCTGGGGAAAGGAATTTTAAGTTTTTCCAGGGGATGGTTGCATCACTCAGTGTGGGATAAGCTTAACATATCAACAGACTGGCAGTAGCACGGAAGATACACAAAAGGTACTGACCATCAACAACCATCAACCCCAGATGTGTCCCCCTGGTATGGTTGGAGACACCTCGTCTGGAAAAGACTAAGAGAATCAAGGAGTGAGAACCTAATTAGCATTGGAGGCGAAGGGATCCGTGACCAATAAGAAACCAAATATTAGAAAAATTGTGTAAATGGGAACTGCTTTGAGTTTGTGTGTATGAATCTGCAAAATGCCTAGTAAAAGGTTACATATGTATGGAATATTTTCCATGGCACATCCTGGCCAGAATAAAGTAATGCCTGATTTTCTATAATTTCAAATAAAATATTAGAAGGTTTTAACTTTCCTCCCGAATTTTGGTGACAACCCTATGGACATGGAACTGCTGGAGCAAGTCCAGGAAAGGGCCATGAAGTGGATAAGAGGACTGAAGCACCTGCCCTCTGGAGACAGGTTTAGAAAGCTGGGGCTGTCAAGACTAGAGAAGAGAAGGTTGCATGGTCACATCATAGCAACGTTCTGGTATCTGAAATGGACCTACAGAGAAGCAGAGAGGGTCTCTTCATCAGGAACTGCAGTGATAGGACAGGGAATAATGACTTCAGGAGAAAAAGAGAAAAAAGAGGAGAAATTTACGTAAATATTAGGTAGAAAATCTTTGCTGTAAGGGTGGTGAGGCATTGGAACAGTTATCCAGAGAAACTGTAGATGCCCCAACCCTGGCAGTGTTCAAAGCCATGTTGGATATGGCCTTGAGCAACCTGGTCTAGTGGAAGATGTCCCATGTCCTGCTCATGGCAGGGGAAGTTGGGACTAGATGATCCTTAATGTCCATTCCAATCTTTAACACTCTGACTCCATTCCACGACTAATATTACTTAAGTTTAAAAAAATACCCAAAAAACAAACAACAAAAAACCCCCAAACCAAAGGAAAAAAAAAAACACAACAGGTTATAAAGAGCTCAGATTTGTTGAACTTTTTTCCCCCTGAAAAATAAAGTACAACTCAGCCTTTTTTTTTTTTTCTTTAAATAATAGACAAAAATAAAAGTTGCATGTTACCCTGGAACAAAATAGGAAGGCGGTCTAGGCATTCTCCGTACTTAAGTCTTGAAAAACTTCCAGTTACTGAAATAAAGTGTAAGTACGAGCCAACATTTCTAAATCCATATAGGTGGAGTTAACAATCCTCTTTTCTATATCCAGTCTAACTGGACTCTTTGTGCAAGATCTGTCTCCATCACTGTTCATATTCCTCATGTTGGCCACCCAGTCCCTACATCAAATATTTAATTTTCCCTCTGCTCTGGGCATTTAAGTTATTTGCACAGGTACTTTAGAAAGTCTATAAAGCAACATACGTGTTAGTAGTTCATGCCTCAACCTCACTATCA
>VZRM01004557.1:182716-233422 GCA_013397955.1 Grantiella picta
GGGGGGGGGGGAATCAATAGCAGTAATTCCTACTTCAACACCAAAAAAAGTCAAAAAATCTCTGAGGAATTCACCTGTCAGGTGAGGCAGGAGGGGTGTGTGTGGGGCAGGGGGAGTAAGGGAGGTCAGACAAACCAAATATGCACACCTGCTCATGAAGGCTGTCCCCTGCATGTTTCACATAAGACTTTGGGTACCTTCAAGCATACATAACACGCAAAATGGTTTAACATCGCTTATAAAAGAATCTAGTAGTAAATTACCACTGCATCTATCTCAGAGCTCCATTATTGAGTCAGGTGTGGGAGAGTTTGTTGTTTCAACATGCCAATGTTATCAGCAGTGAGGATTACCAGGAGAATCAAGAGAGCATAGAGTGGGTGTTGACTCTTTAGAACAAGAACTGTTAACACTTCAAAAGTACATCATGAAGCAATGGAACCGCAAAAAGTCCCTCCCCTCACAGCTAACTCAACACCTGAACTTAACAGCTTAGAAAAGCAAGCATAGATGACAATAGGTGTAACACTCAAAACTAAGTAATCAAAGCTAGGTGTATAAATCCTTTGCAAAGTACCCACAGTAATCTGATACTGTTCCTTTATCTACCATGCCCTCTAATTTCCAAGTTAGAAAAGGCTGAGTTCATTACAACTTAGAGTGCTTTTCAGCACAAAAGAAAAAAAAATTAAGAAAATCAGAGAAGGAGAAAACCTTCATGCCAAGTCATCCCAAGCATTAAAGATGTATCCTTGCTGTAAATAAAGTTTAGAATTTACAGCACTGCAATTCTGTAATAACCTATTTAGAGAAATATTTCTCTATTTCATACATAGAGGGGGAGATTTTTTTATTTGTCCCCAAACTATTACACGTTTTGGGATCTGACACTGACTGTTGGTATAGATAAAAGCATAGTGAAGCTTAGCCATGCAGAGGAAGAATATTTTTAGTAGTAAATAAATAAAATTAAGAATAAACTGTCAGTCCGTTCATAACAAAAAGCATACACTAACTGTGCACTCAGAGCTTCAGACCAGACTGTTTTCCATATCTTGTTTGTATCCTCCGAACTAATTCTTTAACCACACCAAAACATGTATCTGTTGCTTCTGAACAATCTTCTACGAAACAGGACTGGAAATGGAGCTAGGCCAACGCTTACACAAGAAATGCAGCTTATTACATTTGTTGCACTCCAAATAAATATTGATTTCAATCTCAGAATGCTGTGAAAGGGCTGGCATCAATTACACAGTACATCACAGTCATGATGCAAGTTACCTAATTCCAGTGATGCACACAGCAAATCAATCATTCACATCCACACAGCTTGGTGAACCAGAGCCACCACTACTTACCTTTATCTGAACTTTTAAATACTGCATTCATTTTGGAGTGGCATTATAAAGGAAAAGGTTTACAATGAAAAAAAAATCAGCTAATCTGCCAAAAAACCTGCCCTAATTATAATTACCTCTATTCATGTCATGTGTGTTTTAATACATACACAAATGAGTAAAAGAGCCCTTAATGACAACAACATTATGAGGGGAGGTTTCCCTTTTGCATTATCTATTTATTCAACACAAAATTATTAGGCTATTGTGATAAAGCAGCTAGAGTACAATGACTTTCCTTTAATCACTAATTAAAATGCTGATTGCCTGTTGAGTGAGACGTGCAGTTATGGTCAAACACCAAGTCCCATTGTGTGATAACAGCTTGGGCTGCCCTTACAACTGGGTGGGGTTGAATCACTGCTAAGTAAACAAACCCTCTATGGCTGAAAAACACAATCCCTTCAACTCAATAAAATCCTTAAGTAACTTTTAATTTTACAGCCTTAGACAAGCTAATATTGCAGAGCACAAAAGTTCAGAGATAAAGAGACCTACCGGGTGCTGGTATAAACAAGCAATTACACAGAGTGTAGAAGAGCAGTACCGAGTCTGTATGAATTAATTTATTCTGTGTACAAGCTGAGGTGGAAATTAATTTCATGGGGCGAAATTCAAAGGACCACTGGGACAACATTGGATTCATCTATTCAACTTCTGAAGTACACTCAAATTGCACCTCTGCAATCCCACTGATGGCACCTCAATGCCATTAGTGGGGTTTCACATAGATAGTCAGGAGAACCCACACACTCATATTTCCCTTATATACTTGATTTATTGCAAAATAAATTAAGTAAAATAAGAGCCATTTATCTACAGTCATGTATTCCATGTAATCATTTTAAAAGGCAACAAAAAAAAGTCTGTAAAATGCCAATGTTCACATTGGAAGACATGAGAAAAATCAGCAACAGTGCACAAAAAAAGAGAATTCTCTTTGCAAAAAAAGAGAATTATTTTTCAAAAGAAGATAAATACTTCCTAGTTGAAACCAAAATTGTTTAAAAATTGATTCTAGTATTATGATCTTAATTCCATGAGCTACATCCCCAAGTAGCACTGCAGCATTATCATTTTCAAAATAACATGGCATAGAAGAAATATGGCATAGAAGAAACAAACACACATCATTTTTAGAAGTAAATTCATTCATTTAGAAGGCCATTGGTTACTAACTTCACAAACACCTCCATCACATAAATAAGAACAAATTTGCTTTCTTCCAGTTCAACAGGTTCATTCTCTTAAGAGAACAAATAATAATGAGCTGTTTAATGAACTAAACTTTATCATATTTCAAATAATCACGAAGTTCAGTGTTTATTGGCTGTGTTTTTTAAAATACACAGTAAAAGAAATTGTCAGGGCATATTTTTGTTGTAGTTAAATGTGTATACTCTCATATTACACATCTTAAAGTTACTATTGCAGAAATCTCAAATTCATTAGTTCTTACATTTATATGAGTACAATGCCACAAGACCAAAAGATTTTTATTCTATAGCTGTAAATATCTCTTCCCCATTTTCCGTCTCTTTTCCACCAGTTGCCTTTTTAATATATATACGTGCACAATCAGTTCAACTTCCTCACAAGAATAACAGTATTGAAACAAAAAAAGAAAAACCTTGATTACATCACAGCTCTTCACTTGCTGCCCACATTTCACCACCTTACCCGTAGGAAAATCCATTTCACCTCTCTACCAGTAAAAACAGCATCTCTCATACTTTTAATAGTTTTACTGCTTTTCTAACATTTGTCTGTAGAAAAAAAAAAAATAATTCCTTTATGTTTCTGTAAAAATGCAAACTGTAGGAACATATTTGCTTCTGGGGTTTTTTCCTTCCCTTTTGCTGGAATGCATCTGAAACCAAAATGGCTTTTTTGTCTATATGCAGGTGCTATTTCTATAATAAATCATCTCACAGAAGGAGCAAATGTCCATGTTCAGTGTTTGGAAGGCACATACAAGAGGCACAGGTGCACAGGGATCTCTTCTTCCTACTGCTGCTGTACAGAGAGGCCAGGGAATGTGCCACGTCTTGCAGAGTGTCAGCACTACACAAACAGCAGTGAATGTGTCAGACCATCTCCCACACCCTATGACTATTATTACCAATTGCACTCCCTGGCATGCTTCACTTCATTCTTTCATGTCCAAATAAATACAACTACAGCTCTCCTTTTACACTCGCATGCTGCAAGACTAGCATCAAGAAACTATAGCTGATGTAACAGCCAGGATCCAGCCCAAGGTAAGTAAAATCCACCAGTTACCCAAGGCAATGGCTCTGCTCTCTCTGCCAAGCCATGCTGCCTGTATCAGTGGGTACTCTATGTAATTAAAGATAGAAAGGGACAATGTCAAAATCTGCTGTATGGAAAACCATCCAAATGTTTTTGTTTCTACCAAAAGTTTAAAAAGTAGTTTTGTTTCTAGATTTCCGTAGACCATTTGGCGACCTATCCAGTGCAGAAGGAACTGCTATAGTAAAGGAATAATGATAATTTTGGAGATCGGGTATATTCTGATGAAAGCAATTGGTAGAAGTACTTCAGAATGATAGATAAAACAGCTCAGGCCCTAATCTTCCATGAAGACATCCATCATTCTCTGAATCTCTGCCTGTGTTTTTCAGCCTTTGCAGGAGCTGGAGGTGGCATTCAAGTGCAAGACTAGAATCTAGAGGCATGAGGTCTAAGGGTTTTACTTCAGAAGTATTCAACAGAATTATAAAACTTGTTTTTTTCCTTAAAACCACCCTTAAGCTTACATCTCAAATTCTTTTACCCCTTCCATTTAACACATTCAAATAACTTCCATTGGTATCAGTTTCCCAACCACTGAACAAATAGAGATCGAATGCAGTGACCCATGTTTCTAGACAGCACTGCTACAGCTTTCATTTAATCATTATTACTCAGCTGTCATCAAAAAGATCTCTTACTGCCTGTAAAACTCAGATGGCTTGGCAAATATGAGAGTTGATTTTTAATATTGATTATTGAACATTTCACTTATAAAAAACACTTTTCTTACTTAAAGGGGAGCAGACTTGACTTTATACACCAACAGCTTTAAGCCTCAGTGGTTTAAAATTTGACTTGCAAAGATGTCTACCCACACTTTTTAGAAAGTTGCTACATTTACCATCTAAGACCTCCATCTAGTATTGGCATATGCAGGCATACAAATAGCTAAAGTTTAGGCAAATACAAATGGATTCTCCATTGATATACAAAAACATTATGCTAGAGTTGCAAGGGGCCACATAAAATAATTATTCATGTGTGGAAAACTATTTACCTGGAGGGTGAACATTTGCACCATTGGAAAATCTTCCTAAAAGCTGAGTGTATTAAGCCACAGAACAGCCTGACTGGTAGATGGCAGAAACCTACTAGACTATTACACAAGAACAAAGCAGACTAGAGAATACACTTTGGAGATTCACTGTATATGAACTGAAGGATTGGATGAGCCAACTGGTCGTTTAAATTACATTATTCATTAGTCCTGAGCTTTATTTAATCTTTTCCAAAGCCTCACAGAGTAGTAAACCAGAGAACCAATTCATATCAAACAGAAAATATGTTTTTTAATTCAGTCCCAAAGATCTTTATGAATACTCCCTTTCTCACAAATCAAAACCATTCTGTTTGTATCTTCTCTAAACAACCAGAGCACAACACTTCATAAGACAAATATCATATCCAAATAAGAACATACCAGAAGACATTTATGTTATAAGAAAACAGAAAGGAGCAGCCAAACCTCAGATGCAAGAGCAGACCTTTAGAACTTTATCCCTATCACAGAAAATAAGGGAAACAAATAGCAGGATTCTGTAGCATCATATCCCAAGACATGTTGTGCCATAATTTGAAGAGAAGTAATACAGACTTCTGCTTTATGCAAAAAAACCCACCCCCTCCCAAAAGAAAACCTGACAACCACAGGTTGTCACAAACCACAAAAAACCCAAAAACAAAGAAACAAACAAAGAAACCAAAAAAACAAAACACCACAACACCACCAAAACAAAACAAACAACGCCACCATTAACACATGAAAGCCCAAACCCATGGAAAAACACACCCACCATTCTAATAAACACCCAGTTTACACTCACATGCCACACTGATGCCAGAGTACATATATAAAGAGAATGTGATTACTGTATCAGCATTATAATGTTAATATGAAGATTGCATACCTGTGAAGTATTAGGAACAGAATTAGCATTTATTAGTAGGTTACATATCAGTTCATAACTTAATTCTTACTTTATTAGTTTTTGAAAAGCATACATATGCACACCAGTGTATTTTCTTTTCATGAAAAGAATGTTTTTAATCAATAAAATTTGAGTCTTGAGACAGTACTTACTACATGGACTGGGAAGCAAGTCTAAAGCAGTTCAAGAAGCTGTTGCCATTACTTGTACCCAAAAGTGATTTTGTTTGACCTTTCACAGTGTTCGAACACACTTTTATGAGACTGAGAAAGAGAGATGTTGTGGTTTTATTCCATTCCTTGTCCTAGCTCCAGGCTGTCACATGTAAAGACTTTTACACCTGATTATATGGTTATATAATGGTTATATCCCTATCGTTAGGATTTCCTTGATAAAAAAAAAAAAAAAAAACCTCAAATATTTTCACTTCTTACTTTTAGAAGGAATTATTCAAGATTCCTATTTCACAACTCCAAATGGTGATCCCAATCTTTGTTTTTGTATTAACATGCCACACTTAGCCTCAAGGCCAGCTTGTTACCAACTGCCAGGACCCCAAGTTACTTTTTCTCCTAGATCATCTTCTCACCGAGTATTTAAAATCCTAGCATCATTTTCTGTATATATTTTATTTCCTCAGTTTATCAATATAATTTTGAATTCTATCCCTGTGCTTTAAAACATACACCTACCTTCCCTTCTGCAAGTAGCTCTAGGTTAACAATTACAAACTAAACAAGAATTTCCTATCTCTTCATCCAAGGCATCACTGAAGACAAATGTTACCAGGCCCTGAAGGTATCGAACAAACTTCCTCCTCATTGAAACTGTGCTCACACTGCTTAGTTTAGGACATCAGTTTAGTACCTATGTTAGAATTCTAGGTTTTCCATCTGATTAAGACTTTTTTCTCAATCATCGTCCTAACTCCCTTTATGGTAATTTCATCTTGATTATCGCAGAACAGCTGAGGAAAATGTCAAGATATTTACTAAGATATTTACTAAAAGCTATAATTTTACTAAAATCTATGTAATATTTTGTTTCTCTACTACCTATACAGCATGTTTACTCTATGACTGTAGGTAGGCTTGTTGACACTATGCTGTACAAGTCATGTTGACTTTTTCCAGATGTTCTCAATTAGTCCTGGATAAATATCCGTCATTGTTTAAACAAACAAACACACAAAATTGCCACACTGAAACCCTACCTAGCTAGGAATTTTTCATTCCTTTATTTTTTATATAAACACCTGAGTTTCTCAAACTTTGACATAGGTGTTAATAGTAAGAAATCTCATGTCCATTAATACTTCTAGTGAAAATTAGGCAGCAAGAAGTTAAAAAATTATTCTAAGAATGCCAAGGCATCTATTTGTCTCTTACCTACTCACTGAGAACTGTGCAGGTCCTTTTGTCATTCTTCCTGAGTGCTTTGTCTCTTGTAATTGAATTCCTCTTTGTGCCCAAGCCTTTCAAATTTTCATTTTTGTTTCTCCATACCATTCTTTTATGATCATCCATAATAATTTGATCCAGTTTCAGCTTCTGACAACATCCCTCAAGTCTTAGGTCACTAAAGAGCTCATGTTTAGTTAAACCACACCTGGGTTAAACTGTATTTCTTGGCACTAGTAAAGCTAATGTTCAGACATTTTGAATGTTTCACTAAAGAACCATCTATTGCCTTCATATCACTTTGCCATGCACTTCCTTCCTACAGAAAGCTACCAAACAATTTTCCAAGTTTAATGAAGTGCACTTTCTTAAGCCCTACCATCTTTAATCATAGGATATATTACATCTCCAAGCTGCACAGTCAACTATCTGACAGCAAGAAAGGCAACAGGAAAATTAATCAAAAACCTGAAAATCAGACAAATGGTAGCCATGGAAATCATAGAGACTGTCAAATAAGGCCAAGCAACTGGAAGCATAGAACGTTAGAATTGTCAAGGTTGGAATAGACCATTAAGAGACGTGACTTAAAAGTTGCATAAAAAATAATGACTATATAAAAAAGATACAAAGGTATTAGAAAGCCTCCAAAGGAAAGCTACAAAGATGGCAAAGTGCCTAGAGAGAAAGCCATACAAAAAGTGGCTGACGTCACTTGGTCTGTTCAGCCTAGAGAAAAGGAGACTGAGGGAAGACCTCACTGCAGTTACAGCTTCCTCATGAGGGGAAGAGGAGGGACACACACTGGTCTTTTCTCTGGGACTGGACCTAAAGGAATGGCCTGAAGCTGGGTAAGGGGAGGTTTAGGTCAGATATTAGAAAAAGCTTCCTCACCCAGAGGGTTGGTGGGCACTGAACAGCTCCCAAGGGCAGTGGTCACAGCACCAAGCCTGACAGAGTTCAAGAAGTGTTTAGACAACACTCTCAGGCACATGGTGCAACTCATGGGGATGGTGCTGAGCAGGGCCAGGAGCCAATGGGTTCCTTTCGACTTAGATTTTTTTATAATTCTCTGAAGAGCTATACAGTCTATACAGCCCCAACACTTTGGCTCTGGATTGCAGTAGTGGATTTTTGGACCTGTCAATTATATTACTTTATGCAATTTAAGTTAATATGACTCTAAGAAAGGTCCTATTTCCTTGGCACTAAGTATAAGTAAGTACCATTAGTGTATGTCCTTGTTGAGAAGGGATTAAGCAGTTTATAAATGTTTACTTGGATGGAAGACAGAAGAGAAACAAATAAAGCAGAAGTTCTTGGGAAAATAGCATATTTGGGGAAGTGCTCAGAATAGCTTATCCTTATCCATAGTGTGCTTATTAACATTCAGTCATTTCATTTTCATATATTTCTGTTCTCAAGCTGCAGAAACATTGAAAACTGTTCACTTTTGTGGTTTATCATCTTCACTCTATGATATTCAGATGTTTTCATGGTTTGATTTTTTTTTTCACCAGTGCTCTGGCAAACTTATTTCCTGACAGAACTATGTAAAGAACAGGAAATTGCTTTGCCTACTGCAGAGTTTGTAATCATTAGCATTTGGAATACTCAATTTTAAAAGTTGTATCTATTCAGTGAATAAAATGGATCATGAACCCAATTGAAAGAGCTTATATTTCACATCCTAACTAGTCTCATAAATAGAACCCCTAAATCAGTAAGAACGAAATTTAATCAAATTTTGGTTGAAACTTTTGAATAGGTAGTATTTGTGGGAAAACGTTTACAAATAATTGTTTATGATAAAATCTGTTATGAATTAGTATTTTTTATTTATTGCCCCTTAGCTGCAAATAAATTAGCTTGTTTATAATGATACATTGCATTTTATGTCAGTTGCACACTAGATTAAATGAGCACATCACTGTGCAAACTTTTGAAATACCTAAAATAAAAGTTGGGCAAAAGTTTCCATTTACTAGCACTCTAAATGTTAAACAAATTATAAGACAAGTCAGCTTTAACAGCATAGTATGAATAAGACAGGCAGAGAAATATAGCAAAGCCTTGTAGGATATATTACAAATAACAAACTAAATGCCTCCCACAGCTGTGGCTGTACCAGTAGTCCAGGATGCAACAGATTTTTGCATCATCTTTATAGTGGGAAGCCAGCCAGATCCACTTACAAGTGGATGGAAGGCAGAGCTATGCCCTACCACTTGCCAGGGCCTTCCATCTCTGTGTTTTAATTTAGTTTCAACTTACAGCAAGTTCTGCACCTGGCACCCCACTTCCCTGTGCCAGGGGCTCCAGCAGAGCCCCACATAGAATTGTGCTGTACTTAAATAATTTTATTAATATTTTTCAGTATAAGAAAGAAATGAAATATGTATTTTGTTTATCTTTCCTAATACTTCAGTTATAACTAAATATTAATATCTTGAAAGCGCAAAAGCATTAATATTTCCCAATTTACTGAGATGTTTGCTTTTCCAATAACTTTGGCTAATTTCCTCTATGCAAAACTCATTATGGAAAGAAAGAGCAAGTCTTTCCTGCAAAATGGAACATCCTGTCTTTACAGCCAGGACACTGTTAAGGTGTGTAAGGCAAGTGAGGCTGCTTGCTCATAGTAGAAGTTAAGTGCATACTTCTTTAAGGAAAGAAACACTAAGTTGGTGCAACATTTTTATGTGCCAGAAGGAAGTAAATCTTTTAAATGTTTGTTACATTGCAAATGCCAGTCTGGACTACAAAGAGAAAAAACAGAGATTTCTGGTAACCAGATTAAAGGCCAAGGCCACAGCTTTATTGAAATACAGTAACTCACACTACAGAATTATCTGACAGCCAATAGTCCTTGCAGCAGTAAATAATGAGAGCTCAAGGCAAAACACCATATACACTGGACCCAAAGAAATGCAGTCCAGCCCTAATGTCAAACTCTTAAGTCTATCAATACTGATGAAACTCAAACTCTTTTGTTTTGAGGTATGAAAGATGTAATAATACTTGTACATGGCAATAAAACTTTACTTTGCCATGACTCTTCCTTTCCTGTCTTCTTACTGCACATATCAAAAAAACATTGGTTAAAATCAGCTTTAACACAGATTAAAAAGTGACAGGAAAAATCAAAAGTATTTGACTGTTCACTATCAAATCCATTCAGAGCACTGAATTTCTAGCAACTGTTCTAAGGTATTCAAGAACCTATGTCATATTAGATAAGGTTTAAATTACGTACTACCAATTTAATTAATGCAAAAAAGGGTGGACAATTTGTCATTGAAACCACCAGAAGTTTGTGCATGCACTGATATACCTTGCTGGAAAAAAAAATAACTTTGCTGCTTGTTAATTTCTTACTGAATACACCTGCATATTTTGAGCCAGCTTCACAAAATTACTTTGGCAATATTATAAAAGGTCAATATTACACTCCTGTACTTCAAGGGTAATAGATCCCTTTCAATGTAAATCAAGAAAAGAACTCATTCCTCATATCAAGTAGTTCCATTCCAAGCTCAGTATTTAAAATCAAGTCCATCAACACTGTTTGTCTCCTGCCCAAGAGTATCACACTGGAAGGAGAGAGAGCACTTCTAGCATTTTTTTTCAAAAACGTAGCCCTTATTCTAAAATTTTTATTAGTTTTTTAACTAATAAGAATGAATAAGAAGCAGAACAAAGGAAATTTAAAAAAAAATAATAATTTGAAGTGTTACGTCCTCAGGCAGCAATGTTGGGAAGAGCTGATCTTGCCTGTAATTCATATTAGCTTGAATAAGATATTAAAATTTTGTATATATTGGGGGTTTTATTTGTCCATATACAGATGAAACAAGCAATATTTCAGTTCAAACATAAAACAGGATGGGCAAACTTTGATCTTTAAGGTCCCTTCTAACCCAAGCCATTCCATGATTCTATGGACTTGAAATCCACAAATAAGAACATACAGTAAACCCTCCTCAAAATCTGCAGATATAGCATTTACTGCAACTGGTACCTACTCTGATTTAACAGAGATCTTCTCAACCTCATGACTTATAGGCTCCTACGACATACTATGATCTGCTAAAATACATAAGCAAATAAAAGGCTCATCATTCTCAGTCACATATAGGTAATAGACTAATAACTCTTTTCCTTACCTGTAAAATAATGACCTGTGTTAATATACATGCATTGTTCTCAGTCACACAGAAAACTTGCATAGCTCCTGCTCTTTTTCAAGAAGATCTACAGCCTACTGCAGTGTTATTAGCATTTGAGGAACAAGTTGCTCAGCTGTAACAGCAGCTCCAGCTTTGGATTTGTGCACGCACTTGAATACCCGTGCTTTTCTCTTCCCTCCTGGTGGTTCTCCAACTCTTAGCACGTACATAGTAAGTAGTTTTTCGTCACTGTAAGCTGAAGGCAGTGCTGTCACTGCAGACCTCATTTAAACTCTCTAGCATGTCTACAGACTATTTCATAAGCTGCTGGTGCTCACTTCTTCAGGCTAGCTGCTACAGGGTCATAAAGGTCACAAAAGACAGATCAGTCACTAGGATCAATTTTCCCTTCACAAAGATGCACACAAGAAAAGAGGTGGTGAGAAACCCAGGGCAGGTGCACAATCCCCACAGTCTTTGTATCAGCAGCACCTACAAGGTGGTAGGAGTCAATTCCCACGCAGTTGGGGATCCCTGTTTTTGGCTAAGATGTTATGTCTTTAAAAGAAACAGCACATTGTAAATGAAAAATTTCTGCTCTGGTATTTTGCTGTTCCTGGTAAGGGGAATAAACCCTTCAATCTTTTTGCAACTGCTGTGAGGCTTAAACAGAAGAAATCCTACTTGGATTTCTTTTAAACCAGAATAACCTGCCAAATTATTTAAGGAAAAAAGCTCATGATAGTGTTATATTCTTTTCTGAAAGCTTAATTTAGACAACTACCAGCAGATCCCTTCACGGACACAGCAAAATCTTAAACTCTCTCTATTTGACTGTGCTTGCCTAAGGCATTAAGTTCAATCCACCATGTCGCACCTCAGTAACTCGACACAGACTAGGAAATTCTTACAGTCAGCTTCCCCAGGGGATTTGTTAAGTTTCACATACATTTAGTTGTGCAGTTGGCCTGTTCAAATTGATAAACTTGTTGCTCAGTGCTTGCAGGTTTTGTCACTAGGAAAAATAAGTATTGGACTGGGGGAAGGGAAGTTACTATGTTTCAGTAATAATTAAAAAAAATTACACATTCATTACTGCTCCTATCTCTTCTTGAGAGACATTTATTTTGCAGAAGAGACAGGCAGATACTCTGGTGATGGGCACATTAAAAACGCCACAGAGAGACAAGATGAATGTCATTAACATGTGAAAAATGAATAGAGCAGACAGACACAAAAATACTATTCAATCCTATCAAATATAGAGGAATAATTCACCACATGAATATCCTGTGTATCTGAACAATACATATATATAACATGCAGGTTACTGATAGAGACTTAAGTCTGGAAAAGCACTTAAACATTCTTACTTTTTAGTAGGTGAGCAGTGCATTTGAATCAATTAAGTTATTCAGTGAATTAAAGCATATGTCTTAATATTTTTTTGGTTGAAGGCTAATATGATCCACATGTAACTATTAGATTACTTTTATAATGTTATACCACAAACATCAATATGACATGTCATTACTGAATAAAAGTAACTTTCCTCCTGTCCAACTTATGTTTATGTGTATAAAAATTACTAGCCTATGCTATACACACCATGAAGAAAACCAGTTCAACCCAGTAGCTGCAATGGCTTTTGTCAGCATTGGCAGAAGACAAATGGAGCAGAAAAGCAGCAGAAAAGACAGGCTGAAGAAATAAGAACCATAAGGAGCCTCCTTTCCGGAAGGGTAACTTTATGGACCGACAGCAAGCACAAAGCCTGTGGTGCTGGCAAAAAAAAAAACCAGGCATGGTCACAGCATCAAACCAAAGGAAGATATGATGTGTCTTTTCATCAGTCTTCAGAGCACACAAATTAAAACTCTCTGTATCCTGCAGAGCTCCTCAATTACTTGTCATTACTATTGTGTGAGATAGAAAGCATTTAGTCCTCAGTGTGTAGCACAGATAGCACACCAGACTTCTCTGTCAGCTATAGAGTCATGTATTTTGATGACAACCCAAATAGAAGCAATTGCTTTCTCCATCTTTCCTCAGATGCCTTTGTCATAAAATACAAAAAAGCCTTGTTATCAATCCTTGCACCTAAACTGCACAAGGATTTCCAATGATGAGATTAATTTACAAAGTTGGTGCATTGCAATACCAATGACAGAACCACCTAAATGAGCATCTTAGCTTGGCAGTCCTGCAGGGATTGGTGGTCTGCAGTTTGTGTGGTATTCTTAACAGTTACAGCCTTACAAACACTATGTGACTGTGCTTGTGACTTGTTGAAGCTGAAGATTTACAATTTCAGAAATGGTAATCACTGTCTTCAAAGAAATCCCAAGAGTCACCATACCCTTACTTTTACTGCATTAAAAAGATCACTATGTAAACTGAGTTTAACAGACAAAATAACACCAACAGAAACACACATATTTTCAAAAACTTTATCACTTAAGTTATAAAGTCTTAATATAGCTAAGAGAAGATATAGACCTATATATCAGAGGCCATTCAGGACACAGATCCTATAATGTCAAGTGTTTTAAAATAAATATCTGCAACATGTATATAGTTTAAAAACAAGTTTTGAGGCAGAGATTACACCTAAGGACCAGAACATGCAAATTGCTATTTAGGTGCAACAAGATATTACTTAATCTTATTTTCAGAGGCAATAAGCAAAATTGCATAAGAACAGGGTGGAATCAGGCCTATCTCAGAAAACAACAATAACCCCCCAAACAACAAAGAAAAAACCCCAAACAGACAAAACCACACCGAGCCCCCAAAACCCAAACCCCAAAATACTGCACTCGCAGTTTGGGGTCTGTGTTCCCTGCTTTTTCTAACTCACAAGTAATACAAATTAGTAAGCAGACCAGGTTATAGAAGCTTTCATTCATTCTGATTACCAGCACTGCACCTGACCTGTGAAGAAATAGGAGTTCTTCAGCTGACTCAGTGATTAGAACTTCACAAACAATGAGTAGCTAAATTTAGGGCACCTACACCTTTCTTCACACTTGAACATAACGACTGTCAGCTTGTGAAAGAGAATCTATACTAAAGGGAAATTTTTTCTTGCCAAAGCACAAAGGAGCCGAACAGCAGACCATCCACAGTAACCTGTCTGTCTTTTGTAACTACACTATTGTATGTAGTGCAACAAACATTTCACACCAACTCAATTACATTTTTATTTTTAATTTGGAAAAAGTAATAAAACAACCCACTTTTTTTTCCATTCAATTTGATGTATTTTCAAGATGCAAACCTGTAGTACAGTTATAAATGACTGATAAAATGAACAAATTACTACCTTTATTCTGCCTAAAAGAATGAGGGCATTGATAATAGCTTTGCAACCTAATATGAAACTTTCCTGAGAAACATGTATAAAATGTCATTTGTATAGAATTTTTTTAATTTTTTTTTTCTATAGACACAATGTTCAGCTTGTCTTTGAAATACTAGGATTGGTGTATCAACTAATCTGGATGACACTGATAGCTTAGTTAAACATACAGTACACTTGGGAGATTAAGAGGATCTTCCTAAAAAAAAAATTAGTTATTTATGCAGTCCATTTCAAATAGAATTCTCCTAAGGTGGATATGAGCCACTTTTTTCAGGCATAACGGAGTCTCCCACCAAGAGGCATGCAATGATTGAACAGCTATGTAAAATGTACTTCACACACTTGGAAGTTAAACTGTGAGAGCTCTCATTCAGAGAATACAGTACCTAGTTAATCTACTCAATCGAGCCATCGATACTTCTCATTTCAAAACAACTGTAGTTTATTGTTAAACTGAAGGTTTCTGCACTGCCCTAAAAAAGAAGTATTTGGTGCTCCTGTTTGAGAACATCACAGTTTTCAGACAACAGTCTGTTTGCTCTCTTTAGTCACAGTCAGCTCTTCAGCAATTCTTCACCTCTTTCAGAATGAGACAAGCATGAACCAGAAAAAGACCACCTATAATACCTATAAAGATCTATGATCAAGTACAAGCCTTGATAAACAGGATTTTGAGGAAAGCTAAATTTTGTTTTATCTTTGTTGAATCCTCAGTCACTGGTGGCCAATGAAAAACATATTAATTAGTCACTATAGAAATAAAATAATTCCTACTGTAGATAACCTTACTGTAGTCATACTATTCTTGTCACTAGTCACAGCACTTATGAAGCTTTTGTTTGCTAGTAATTGAACTTCTTACACCCTAAGTACAGACTGCTTTTTGGAGTATTTATTTGCAAAACTGGGTTTTTAAAACACAAAATTCCTCTTCTGAAACATAATTTTTATCAAGTATCACAAATGCTTAGCTTTCCAATAGGTGTTATTGGATTTTTTAATATGATCCAACCTATGAAGGCAGAAATATAGTTTTCTCAATAATCACAATAACCACAAAACCAAACAAACAGCAAACTCTCATCCCTCCTAGTTTATTCAACACTCTTTACTCCATGCACTTTAATACCAAACTAAAAATTTCTGCATGTGCTATATTCTGTAGCTGAGGACTTCTGAGGAAGAAATTGCAGTATAACAAGACAAAGACCACCACTGCGGTTTTTGTGAATTCAGATAGTCAAGCATCTGATGCTACCCAACTAATGTCTGCTGCACAAGTGTTAAACAATAAGGTAAATTCCACCAAGGAGGAAGCAGAGAGAAATAAAGTAAAGTGATCTACCTACACTTGCTTGGAACAGGTCATAGGAGACAGAAGAGTGGAAGTCAGGAACACCAAACACCCTAATACTGCATGCATTTCTCCAGATCAACCATCTCTCTAGCAGCATCCCCTAAATAGCTCATAGTCAGCTCCAGGAGCCAACAATTCAGAGCCAAACCAGCTTGCAGAATCCTTTTGCTTTATAGTAGTTGCTCCATATAAAATGGCCCTAATAATGACTTAATTGGGTAATCCTGCTTTGACCAGTTGACAGCTGATCCTACTCACCACATACCCAACCTAGAGCTTGCATACTGTTGTCCTCTCTACTGCTTGTTGCACAAGAAAAATAGGCACAGGCTTAGCCACTTCCTTTGCCACACTGATATATGATGTACTTTCTGACCCCTGCAGCTGTTTCAAATCTGACTAAAATTAGACCAGACAGCAAATTCTTCAGTGAACTACAGGGTTACTGAACCAGCAGAGATGCAAGAGAGCAAAAGGAAACCAAAGCCATTTTTATGCACTGGCTCCATCCTCCACACAATTGAGCTATAACCCATAAATTATGTTTACAGTTAAGCCATCAATTGATGCTGACCTCTTCCTGTACTTTGCTTTTGTCCACCTGTAAAATGAGACTAATAGTAGTGGACTATCTCCATCAGGACAATAAAAAAGGGGCTTATTACCATTTGTAGCACCACACTACAGATCAGAGAGGATAGTGATATATATATATATATATAAAAAAATACAAGTAAATCAAGAAACCTACATAGAATAAAGTGGTTTGAAATCTCCAGATGTCCCTCCTAAAAATTTGAAGACAAACTAGGAAAACACAGTAGTGACATAACAGAATAAAAGTAGGTGTCATGCAGAAATTTTCAATTTTTAAAATTTTTTTTTAAGTGTGCAGAACAGGTGCAGCAAATATCATTTCCCTCCTGCTGGCTGGCCCACCTGCTGTCTGCCTGATGGTTCTATCCTCACTACCTTAGTATTTATTTTCAATATGCAAAGTTAAAGATTACAATTTTTTTTTGTGTTTTTTTTACCTCCATATATTCTAGGTATTGCCTCAAGTAACTCTATGTATCAAATGTAACGTCATTATTCATTCAGATAATGGTAAAAAAGAAAGACACAGCAAAATTCTTCTATCCAAAATACTCTGTTGTACAGATGTGACTTGCTGCAGAGAGTCCATACAGGAAACATTATGTCCCCCTTTCTCTGTTTTGCTTTTCATGCATTTTGATGCTTCCCAAGCTGCCAGATGTAAAAACGGGTGGTGTCTCATTTGGTGTGAGACATGGATTCACTGAAAAGGTGTCCAGTGTAGAACGGCTGGCAACTGCAGCAATAAAAATTTCATGAGATGCATGACAAAATAATAAAATAGTAATAATAAACATTAATTTCAAGGTATAAGATTTTCTGGGTTTGAACCTAAGAGGTTTTCAGAGTCTAATAAAGTTTTTGGCTGAAAGTAAAAAATATAAGCACAGGATGCTAGGGGATTTCAAGTAAAGCACTGAGTCTCATTAACTCATAATCAGATGAGAATTAGCAATATTTTAGCAACCTCTAATTCTTCCACAAGCCTTATAAAACAAAACACACTATTCACACAAATTGCTCTACAGAACAGGGCAAACCTACGTGGAATATTGTATTTTTGAAAAAACAGTTTAATTCCCTGGTTCCCTTCAGTGCTGCAGCTCTGCTGATACTCAGTTTGTTGGACACCTTGACTGGTGTCTCTGCCAGCTCACCTGGGCTGCTACTCAAAGGGTTCTGGGTAAGAAAGGTCCAGAGCAGGCAGCAAACTTCCAGAAGGGGATGCAAGTGCCTTCCCACAGCCTATCTGCTAAAAGAGCCATTTTTGTTCTCCTCTGAGCTAATGCTGCCACTTCAGGGATATATTCTCATTTTTATGCTTAGATCACAGACCCTTATGTTGGTTTAATTTATTAAAAAGAAATCTAAATTAAAGGGATCTCATAATCAACACTAAAACCTAGCTAACACCTGCAGCTTATGGCCCATACCCACATAGTACAGCTGCAGTGCAAAAAAGGCTCACTGCTGATAGGGACTGGCAGCTCTCCCAGCTTCCAGTCTTCCATGCCTTCGGTGAAGGATATGACTGACATCTGCATTTGTGAAATTTCTGCCACCACACACTCTCAAGGCCAGTGTTTGGACCTCTATTCTGTCCTACAAATCCATATAGGTTTTCACAGCAATGCACCAATGATTTGATATGAAAGTATTTATGTCTGATCATGTGAACTTAAGCTTTTCTTCTCACCTATGAGCTCAAGTGCATCTTAAGCCTCCTTTTCAACAAGAGATCGATTGATCTGCAATGAGTAATTATTCACCAACAATATAAGAAGTAATTAAATTTGAAGTTTCATGATGCTGAACAGTGAGATCCCTACATTTATAACTGCTACAAGTCTTGATTCAAAACATTTACTATTATCACTGCTTTTACATTACAGTTTATTATGTATACTTTGTTAGTTTAGAAGATACTTCCTTAAGCTTCACCTTTTGCTTCTGCTATTTTTAACACTTTTCCAATTCTTTCTTTGATTATCTCAAGTGCCAATGAAATTTATACCATGCCAAAGAGTAATGTAAAGGCTCCTGTCCAAGCAATAATGTTTTTATTATTGCTCAAGTAAAATAAATACTTTTATAAATGCATAAGTTGTGAGAATAATTAGCTTTTGTTATTAATACTACATGAAAATTGAGGTCAGACAAAAATTAACAGCTAACAATGAAAAAACCTGAGGCTTTTTGCACAAAGAAAATATCTTTCCTACAGCTTTCTCCCATCTAGAGTAATGCATTAACTTTTCTATATCGATGTACTTTTTATATTCTGATTCCAAATTTTTCAATCTTTACCCGTGGCTACATACATTTCAGCACACAACAAAACAGCAGTTTTCTTTATTTTACTGTGCTGCTACACAAAAAAATAATTTTATTATTTTAAACAAAATACTTCTATAGAGTCCAGTAAATCAATGTTTCTTAAAGATAAAAGTTTGCAGAAACATGATTTGCTCTGTTTTCTCTCTTAACTGGCTTTCTGTTTAGCATTAATTTTAAATGTAATGTTATTTCAGTCAACCAATACTTTTAAGCATGCTGAATAGTGTGGAACATTCCTTTATTCTGATGTCATGCAGAAAGCATTTTTCTCAGAAGACATCTTTTGTAGTTGTAACCAAAAGGCAAAAGAAACTGGAGATCTCAAAAGGTGGGGGGAGGCGGGGGGTGGGGGTGGGTGAATGATGGGGAAAGGCTTAAAACTCCTCAGTTCTGTCACTTCTAAAACTGTATTAAAATCACACATAGATTTGGCAGTGACCTCTTAAAATAGTCCCTTATAAGCCAATACTTCTTTGCCACATTCAAGGTATTATACTTATTTTTACAGGTTTTGACTAAAAATTCCTTGCATTATTGTACTGTATCACAGGGAAGTTCGCTATAGTTTCATGAAAGACGTTTTCATTTCTGACTGGCATCTTCTCAATAGCAGGGGGCCCAGGCATACCGCTCTCTTCCAGGCAAACCTTTCTGCTCTTGAACAGTACAGCATTCATAATTTGCTTTCAGCACTGCAGGGCAGCTACACAGAAAAGTTTCTGCAACTAAATAGGTTACATCACAGAGAAGTCCACTATTTAGCCAAGGTGTAAAACATAAACACACCCCTCACTCACTTCTGCACCTTACAAAAATGAAATATTATCTACCCCAAAGACGTGCATTTTAACATTCCACCAGATGTGTTGTGTATTTTAATGTGTTATTATGTATCATCACTCCCAATTAGGCACATGAAAGGGAAAAATCAACTACTGTAGAAAGGAAACTTCTAAAAGTCTCAACAGGATAAATACATGTACTGGCAATAACTTCTGTTTGTGCAAATACCCTGAATTTTAACTGTATGAAACTGTAGTTTATGCTGCATGTTACTCTACTTTTACTTTCTAGGCTGTCTTACAGGCATAGACATAAAGGAAAGCATAATAAGGTAAAATGCTTAAAAGTATCATCAGCATGATTCTGAAGCTTCTCTATGAGAAGCAAAGTTTGGATGATCCCAAATTGATCATCCAGTGATAATGAATGATGAAATTATAATTAAGAAAACTTTGATATCATCATATGCTAGTCTACTGGAGCATTCCACCAAGCTATATTTGGAAAAGGACAAGAAAATATTTTGCCAGTTCTTTTAAAAATATTATTTGTTTTAAAGATGCTTATGTACTCAGAATCACAGAATCAAGGAATCATGGAATATGCTGAGCTGGAAGGGACCCACAAGGATCATCTCCCACCCTTGCACTAGACCATCCCATAGAACAGACCACGTGCCTGAGAGTGGTGTCTAAACACTTCTCGAATTGTCTGACTTGGAGCTATGACTACTTCCCTGGGGAGTCTGTTCCAAAGTCCTACCACCTTCTGGATGAAGAACTTTTCCTAATATCTAATTAGAATAGAATTAAACCTAGCCCTAACAAAGATATTATTGCACCATGGAAAATGTCACATGTTATCAGGGTAGAGTTACATACTACAAATGCAGAGATATATGTACATAGCCTGTTTGAACTAAGAAATTCCAGCTGTTGTTGCAATCACAAGTAACAACACACAGTGTATATACATTTCTCTCTACTGTAGATTTAGAAATTGAGACACTTTGGGTTGAGCATGTTATTGTATGTTATTATTGAACTGAGATATTGATGAATATATATATAAAATTATACACAGTTGATAAAGATGTTACCTTACCACCCATAATAAACACATGCATGTTATTTTCCTGAATATCTACCAAATGGTACACTGGCTGCAACATATTCTGCCACAAACATACCATGTTTCAAGTAGATAAACTCTACATAGTTGTCCAAAAAATTGCAATGTTAAAACATGAGAAGCCTGATTTCTATTATCTTTTGTTAAGAAATATCTCTGGAACACATTCTACCAGAGGCAGGACTTGGGAAAACCTTGGTTTTTCATGTATAATTTGGAACTGGGTTCCCAATCTTTTCCTGTGGAACAAAGGGAACCCTGCTCTGAACAGATCCACAATACGCTATCAAGCTAAATCAAAGAATCTTTAGGGGTGGTAGGGAGCCCTGGATATCACCTGGTCCAACCTCCCTGCCAAGGCAGGGTGGCCTAGAGCAGGTGATGCAGGAACATGTCCAGATGGGTTTAGAATGTCTCCAGACAGCGGGAGTCCATGACCTCCCTGGGCAGCCTGCTCCAGTGCTCTGCCACCCTCAGTGTAAAGAAGCTCTTCCTCGTGTTCAGGGGGAACTTGTGTTTAGTTTATGGCCATCACTCCTCTTCCTGTTGCTGGGCACTATTGAAGGGTCTGACACCATCCTCTTGGCACCTGCCTCTGAGGCATTTATATGCGTTAACGAGATCCCCTCTCAGCCTTCTCTTCTCCAGGCTAAACAGGCCCAGATACCTCAGTCCCTCCTCATAAGAGATGCTCCAGACCCCAAATCATCTCTGTGGCCTCTGTTGAGCCCTCTCCAGTGGTTCCTTGTCTCTCTTGTACTGAGGAGCCCAAAACTGGACACAGCAGTCCAGATGTGGCCTCACAAGGGCCAAGTAGAGGGGGGGGATCACTTCTCTCAACCTTCTGGCCACACTCTTCCCAATGCATACAGGATAAAAATATCTATTACTTTAATACACTTCTCCAATGCACTAATGACAGGAAGAGATGTGACTGTTACCACCATTTAAAAGGAAAAATATAAAAAAAATCTATAAATATAGTATCATCTTATTACAATTGCTGGGAATAGTCATAATTGCTTTAATGGGAAAAAAAATGTTTTTCTCCTGTAAATTTTTCTTTTTCAGTCAGCATAGCTACAGAAGAGTACACTGGCTTCTGTTCTGGCTCGTGCATCAGCAGAATTGGTAGCTAAGTTCCAGATGTAGAGTCCTCATTGCTGGGGATCCATGAACCAGAAAGAACATAGGCAGACTTTCAGATTCCAGGTTGAGTTTGTGGCACTGGCAGTCAAGAAAAGCACCTTTTCACTTACTCCTTCTTCCCTTTAATTCTACAAAATAAATTAAATTTTTGCAGGAAATCCGCTGCTTTATGATAACAGGGTTTTTTTAAAGACATCTTGCTTTAAAAAAACAACATCATGCTCTGAACACACAGTTATCCTGTTGTCCATCACAAGTACTGTGCCATGTGCTTATTAAAGATCATTACAGTACAAAAGGAAAAAAACGTGTGATTGCTTTTGAAGGAAATCAGGCTAAAAAACTTCAGAGAGGCAGTCCAAAACCAAAGGTTCTAAGTATTAAAATAATGTAAGATTTTCAGCTGCAAGCAGAATTACTGAACAGATTGCTAAATAGGGCAGTGTTCTGCATGCTTCTCAACCATTGCTTTTGAGTTGCTCTGGAGGGAAAGAAACCCAAACAAAGAAACAGAAACAAAAAATAGACTTTTTTGTGTTTTAGTAATTCAGTCTTCTTAAAACTATTATTTCCCCTCAAAATTTAAATTAACGTGTAATACAGACATTTGATACTAGAAGGGACTACACAGCATCATGAAAGTTAAGCAAGAATATTGTGTACCTATATGTTTTTGAAAGATATACCACATAACATTTTAAGTTGCAAGTCACTAGAATAAACTAGAACTATACACAAAAGACTGCAAGCATGTAAAGACATGTATCTATGAAAAATACTGCAGAATAGCTTCCAT
Organism: Grantiella picta; assembly: GCA_013397955.1. Taxonomy (NCBI): domain Eukaryota; kingdom Metazoa; phylum Chordata; class Aves; order Passeriformes; family Meliphagidae; genus Grantiella; species Grantiella picta. Next base: position 205,444 of record VZRM01004557.1, read on the forward strand.
GATCAGTGGAAAGATAATGCTGAAAATGAAGTTTACCTCCCACACCCTTAAAAAAAAAGTATAAATTACTATGTAATTTTGTTTCATGAGTTTTCATAAGTTCAATAATAGCAGTTCTCCCTAGCCTTCCTGCTATGTAGCCACTTAAGTGACAGCACTAACATCTGACAGTGAAAATATTTCTTTATTTTTTTCTACCACTGATCACCCCTAAAGTTTATAATTCTTCATATTTATAACATATCCACCAAAAGCAAAACTTCAATGTCGTTCATAATATTTTGAAAGGGATGCAGCTTTACAACTGACAGGAACCTTGGGGTATTTCAAATTGAATGCATTTCTAAAATTACTTGAAATTTCAACTATGGACTGTATCTAGGCCTGCTTGCCTAAAGGTAATGCTCTGTATTACCATGGCATAGATCTGGGTTAAATTTCTGGCCTCCCTATAGCTTCCCAAGCTGGCACAAGGTGGGGTGAGAGCAGTACCTCTTGTTATCATGCAAGCACCACTTCAGCCGATTAAGGAGCAGCACTGTTCGGCTCTGAAGAGAATCTCATCCTCCTCACCAAGAAGGCTGCATCTTTGAGCACAGAGAGAGGTTAAAAACAGGGTTGAAATGGAGTATATCCTCGGGGCTCCATCAGGGACATGAAAGACAACCCCAGAAAGTATGTTATATGACAACAAAGACATCAAATAATTTTAGCGGAAAAGCTGCCTTCTACCTCTACAAGTTTCCCTGGCACTTCCATATGCATATAGTACCTTCTTCCCCTTCCATCACAAGATTTTTGTGTATTGCTCCTACATGCTATGAACCAGCTGCTGTACTTCAATCTAGATAGCTAGATTACAATAGTGGATTAAGTTATTCACACATAATGGATCAATTACCAGGATCTTCTGCACTCAGTGGAAAACAGAAACTACTTTAAGAGGGCATGCGTGGAAAGAAAGCAGTTGGGTTCAAGTGTTGCTACTTAGTCCTCACACTCCCAGTCCTGAAATGTGACACGATCTTGTGCACTCAGCCCTGGTAGCACGTTTAAAATTTAATTTACATTTCAGAATGAAGGGGTTTGAGTCACTACTCCCAGATACCTGCTAAATATTCAAATTATTCTTGTTACAATGCTAAACAATCTCTGTGTATAAATGTGTGGTATTTACAGAGGTTCAAAGACAGTTCACATGCAGGAAAGGATTTCACATGGTTCTTGCTTGCTTTCTGAAGAGAAACAAAGAAATTCCAAATTTGAACTGCTTGTTGTAAAGCAGTTAGGGATCCTTTAGAAAAAAAAAGGTATCATCACACTATATGTTATTGTAAAGACAATGTTGCTACACTTAGGCTCATGGTACAAGCTTTGTATCTGATGACTTTAAAGCTTTGTAATGTGACTACTTGCCTTGAAATCTGATTTTCTCCATTAATGCAGTTATATACAAAAGGAAAATGAGTTTCAGATTAAGGTAAGCAGCTGCATAGTAATACTGGGAGTAAAACCAGCATCTGTGGTCTTGTGCAAATCAGTATTAGTTCAAGACTGGATATTGATAAATAAATGGCTGAAAGGCTACATACTTGCTGGAATACAGAAAAAGCCAAAAAGGCCAGTGCTAAAGTGCCTAAAAATCTGAAAGCTATATACTGCTGAAAATTAAATTGAAATATATTTTCTAAATACCTTCTGCAACATAAGTGGCCTGTATCTTCTTTCAAGACAGAGTATCAGTTTATTTCAAATTTAGAGATATTGGCCTTGATTCAAATTCATGGCAGTTATAGAAACCAATGTTCCATGGCTTGATTCAGGTGGCAAGCATTAAATCTTTTTCCTGCTGTCATGCAACAACAACTTTAATACAAATTAGCACTGCCAAACTCAGTTTCCTGAGCTCAGAAGTCCTTGATGCTACTCCCTGAATTTTATTCATACTTTCACACGGATCGTGCTTTGCTGAAATTGTTGTTTCTGACAAGAAACAAAAAAAATACAATTTAATGACACTGGATTCAGTATTATAATTCATGACATTGTAGAAAATTTAACATGCATCTCTTCATTATTTTTTGACTGAGGTAAGGCTTAATCAAATCCATACAATGTTTGTCGGGTTTTTTAACGCGTAAATTTGGTTTCTATTAGTCAGATCTTCCCTTCAGAGCAATTGTTTATGCTGAACCTAATCTTGCCAGTCAAAAATAACTCATTTTTCAAGATACCAATTTGACTTTTACAATGGCCCTCTCAGAGTTCAATACAAAACCATCCAAGATTCTGAAAAAACGAAGAAACAAATAAAAATCAACAGTTTTTTTTCAGCTTTTCTACTCACTGGAAATATACAATTAACTAAACTTGACACTCCAGACTACTCAGAATGTGATCCAGAGGGTAGATCTGAGTCAGAGAAAGCATATTTCCACTTAAGAAAGAACCCTCTGTTTCTCCAATCAGCCACTCCAGACTGATGGGCCCTTAATTGCAGAGTTCCACAAAAAAGGGTGGGAAATGCCAATGAGTACCTAAGCCTCCTTGGTTTCCAAGGCCATGCTCAAAAAACCCTGGCAAAATTTGCATTTCAAGGAACGCCCAGTTCCAATTCCTTGTGACTCCCATAGAAGTAAACCAAAATCCAAAACCACTTCCTAGCAAAATTTCTGCCAAACCACTTGACTCCCTGTAACTTTAAAGTGAACAACTCATTCTATCTGAATTCAGACTTCAATTTACAGCCAGTCATTCATAAGTTTGTTTTCCTTTTTTATTAATATTTTACCACTAATTTATAATCCAGGAGTACCCAAAGCTAATCAAGCTCTTGGCTTTAATGTGCTGCCAATAAAAAGGCATATAATGGTCAGTCCTGGTCAGGGTCTTACAAAGTGTGAAGTCAAAGGACGAAAAACAAACTAAAATAACACCCCTTTTTCTCCTCAAAATCCTGCAATGATGACGATAGCCTTGTTAGTTCTAGGACTAACAGGATTTTCACTTGACATCTAATTTTAACCTTTGTTATTTTTTAATAACTGCAACCTAGCTGTTTTCTAAGTGACTCACTTTTGGAACTTTTTAACTTCTTTATGTAAAAGAAGACAATCATCAGTTTCTCAGTTCCCTCTTTATCTGCCTACCTGCAACTACCCTTGGCCAACTGCCTTGCAAGTGTGCACAAATAAAGAAACACCAAAGTCAGCACAGGGTGACGTCATTGAGGCTCTGAAGGTGTGATATACATGTGTCCTAGATGGGCCTTCCTGATCCTCATCCTTGTAGGAAATGCGGGTGCTTTTCCTATGTAAAGGGGAAATTATATTTATGATTCTCCTCATAAATAGGTTTAAATGATTCTCCAATATGAATAGGACTAGAGTTGTTCTGACTTACTCTTCAAAAGCAAGGAGACCAAAAATAGTGATTAATGTGTTCCAGATAATACAAGCAAAACTCACCTTATGAAAACACTTGAATTAAAAGTGCCTGTGCGTGTATGTATGTGTGGGTGGGTACGAGTCTTTTGGAACTACCAAATTTTACACCACTATCAAATTATAACTTTTTTAATAACTCATGTTAACCATGAAACATGCTTATCCAGAATTTGTAGCTATTTTGCCAACAGTGAGTGCTAAAATAAAGAGAGTTTTGTGAAAACTCTACTCCTACTTAAAGGTCATACAGGTAGAAAATAGACTTCAAAGAGCACCATAGGTTTTTACAAAAGTAACAAAAAAAAGTAAGGAAAGCAACAGGTTCAAGGCATACTGTGCATTAATACAATTAGTACATATTTGATATGTACTACATCTTAGTACATACCAAACGTTTATCAATTGTCAGGAATAGAAATACCATTCTGTTTTCAAGACTCATAAATGTAAATGCATAAAACAGACTTCCAGTACCTACTTACAATCTGGAATTGCAGAAATGGCAGTGTTATCTAGCTGTCATTGAAATCAAAGAGTCTTTTATTGATTTCATCTGCAGTAGGCCCCAAGCGATGAAAGAAAAATCAGATGTTCTAGGAGAACCTGAACATCTTACTGGCACTGGCTTATTTTGGTGACTAATAGCAAGACATTATATAAAATTTTGGTTCTAGTACCTACACTAAGTGAATGTTTTTGCATCTAAGACAGAAAAACATACACAAACAGAGAGAAAAGAATAGAAAAAGCAGAAGAGGAAAGCTGGAATGAATTTTGATGGGATTTGCTAGCTGCACTGAACATACTCAGCTGGATTCTCGGCTTGTGTATATTGGCAACATAGCACTGGAGCCAATGGAGGCACAGTACTTAACACAAACTAATAATCGGGCTCTATGTACTGATGTCGAGACAAAAATAAGCACAAGCTTTCCCACCACAGAGATTAAAATATAAAAGTGACCCTAATGAATACAATGGTGTTTGGGGAATTCCAGTATCTTTTGTGCAAATCATAAGAAATGATGAAGGGACAGAGAGAGTAATGGCAGAGCAATAATGCCTCATATAACTTCACTGCTAAGAGATTCATAATTAAAATCTTCTCTAGCTGTGTGCACAGTGCCCATGGCAATGTGTGCCTTTGCACTTCACAGAAATAGGGAAAAACTTACTGACAGAGGACTGTGAGCCCAATTTACAGCACTAAAAGAAGTATTTAAACCTGTGAAGTATGCTGGACACCTGTTGAGAAATTCACAAAAATTAATGGTGATATTATGGCATGGGCCAAACATAAATAACTTGAAATCAGCTGGATACTTAGGGATTAGAACAATTCAACTTTCTCTCTTCATGAAAAACTTTTTTTTTAAATCTCTTTAGTGAATATGAGTTATTAACTTTTCAAAAGTTTTTCAAAATCTATCCAAAGTTGTGACTACTGAAAATGAAGCACAACATACAACCTGGACGGACTATTTTTTGAAAATTCCTACAAAAATAGCTTCTATCCTATCTGATAGTACACTTTTTTACGGTTTTTCTTATGCTTATAATGTGAAAACTGTCTTGCTGCCCTAACTTTCAGGAATTACTCTCAATTTTTGAGAACAAGGACGAGGAGCAGGAAGGCCCATCCAGAACACATGTATATCACATGAGGCTCTTCAGAGCCTCAATGATGTCACCCTGTGCTGACTTTGGTGTTTCTTTATTTGTGCACACTTGCAAGGCAGTTGGCCAAGGGTAGTTGCAGGTAGGCAGCAGATAAAGAGGTAACTGAGAAACTGTGAAATGAGTAATTTCACAGGCACTATCTAGTAAGCACAGTGACTATTATGATAATTTATCAGACAAAAAACAAACTGAAATATATTGATTTTATTATTAAGTCTAATTATTAATCTTAGAAACATTAAAACTACCATTAAGGAGAATTTTTTAAAAAGTCAGACCAAGAGAATGATTTAAAATCACTTGAAATCAGTGATTTTGATTACAGGGCGGAATTGGTCAGCAATGATGCTCCAAGGCACATTACAAAATAAAATTCATTCAGGAATGTAGAAATATGTGAACATTGTACCCCTATCATGACAGAAGGAAAGCCACCTCTTCAATAATCTTTGTCAGAGCTTCACAAAGGTATACCAAATTAATACTACACTACTTGTCAGGGATTCTTTCTCCCCTTTTTTTTGGGACATATTAATCTGAAGTATTTAAAGCAATCATGGCATGGCCTGAACACAATAGGGGAATGTCCTCCATGACAAATGCCAGGTGGTCCTGCCAGCAGAGCGATTCCCTGACCCTAGGAGCTGGCAGAACAGAATGTCTCAATTGGCTCGGAGGACAGCCAGCTTTCTGAGGTGGCATTTAGTAACTTCCCTAGCCTCAAGCAGAAATAAACTTGTGCCATGCACTTAAAATAATAGAAAGAAAAGGCTAGATGGGGGCATAAAAAAATCTTAAAATAAAGCCTTCTGCCAGCTTGCTTCTGAATGATAGGGATAGAACAGATCACCATTACAAGACAAACAGAGAAATATAAATTCCCTAACTCAAGAAAAATATTTAACACAAAGTTATATCCCAGGGCTCTTTTTTCCTACATTTGGTAGCACTGTATTTATTTAATATTTTTTCTAGTTTTGCTTATTTAGATTTTAAATAAATGCTCTCTTTTTTGATAAATTGATGTTCTGGCATACTGTATGTTGCCACTGAGCACTCATTCATTAAATACAGAAGTGATTCTGAAAGTCTTTAATTGGGTAAGATCCCTGTATTAAGTATTAAATCCAAAGTAGAAATGCAAGGATTTGAAAGGCTGGGACAAACATTCTATAACAGGAAGAGAATGTGTATCACCATTCTTGCTGCATTGGCATACACTCAGAAGAGCACCAGTGCATTTTGAATTTTATATAATCTAAAAACACATGATAACACAGAAGTGGTTTTAAAATTCAGCCTGAAGTATCTTTGTATTTCATATATTGTTTTGAGGTTTAAAGGTTCACATGTGAAATCCTGACACCATTCACTATCTACTGCTTGGTATCGTGTTTTCACATCTTCAGAGAATTTTCCCCTTTCTTTTAAAAGTATTTCTTTCTGGCAGAAATAAAGAACCCAGTCCAACTTCTACTGAAAACTGGGTGAGGTTCTGTGATATCAATATTTTCTTCTATTAAAACCACAGTTAAAAGAGTATTTTGTTGCTAGTGGGCAAAAATTTAAAAAATAGTAGTTATCGGGAAACTAAAGTCAAATTTTTCAAAGCAGGCCCTTAAGCATCTTAGTGCTTTTCAATGAGATTAAAGTTTCTGTAGACAAAATATGTCTGAAAATGAAATTTAAGATCCTGAACCACTTTGACTGTTTTGAAAATATTACCCTGTAACTTCAAATAATTGCTCAATAGAGAACATTGTTTATTTGTTTGCTTTAAAGTGGCTTTTCTCTAAAGCTAGAAATTTTAATATCATTTACTAGGACTTACTGAAAATTTTCCCTTAAACAAATCTGCAAACCCAAGTTTCAATTTCTTGGACATCTTCAGCATCTGCTTTGTTTATACTAGCAAGTGAAATTGAAAGCAATACATTATCCAGCCCTAAGGGCTTGCTTCTCTTTCTCCTTTCAATTAATCTTGTCTCTGAGGAGCCCTGCATTAAAATAAAATAAAATATCAATACTATTCTTTTTTAATTTCTATGTGTTTAATTATAAGCAGCAATTAATCAATTTTTTTCAATTTCACTTCTTCTTGGGGGCATCTCACTGATAAAGTGAAAATCAACCCCAGTGTATTAATCAAATAATCACAAAACTTTGAGGCAAAAATGTGTTTACCCCATCAAGATTTTAACCCAAAGCTAAGCAAATCCCATCTTTTATTTGAATTATTGGTAGAACTCATTTATTTTTCCTCAAAAGCATTTTTAGAGTATATATTAAAGTTCAATAACAGAGGGCCAATTTCTCTTTTCAATTACACTCTGCAACTTCATTAACACCAGTGGAATTGTTCTGATATAAGTAATGGCAAAAAATTACTCACAGTTTACACCTTTTTTTTCTGACTACTTTCTATTAGAGAAGAGAGAGCTCATGACTAATCCACATTGATATTCCCAGTATGATCCTAAAGCCTGGAAAATGCAAATTTCAATCATTTTGACATTGTTGTTGCTGTTAAATCCACTTTAAATGGAAGAACATTAGATACTGCTGCTCTCTTCAACATTTTAATATCAGTGGATCAAATCAAATCACTCTGGATAGGCTTGGATTTTGATCTATGTGCAAGATTAGTTAAGAGTCACCCAGACTTTCATTCAAACCCCTTGGTTTCTAAGAATTCTCAGTATATCTGACATGTTGGCCTTCCTACTCCAATTATTTCTGTGAATATATATAAACTCCTCTGACAATGTATTTGACCTCATTTACATTAGAACTGTCATTAGATTTTTTTAAGGTACTGTTACAGATAAGAAATTCAAGTATTCCAGGAGTTAATTTCAATTTCTAGAATAATTCTTATAATATTAACCTCTTTTTTTGTTTAATCTATTTAATTATTTCCACTCTCTTTATCAGTTCAGATAAATTAACTGACTTAACTGCAGCAATCTCTTTATTTCTGCCCAGTCAAAATGCTGTCCATCAACAGACATCCTGAAGTTTCTTCTTCTATCTGCAAACTAGTATTTTCCACTGAAAGCTTTAAAATGCTTTAATGTAATTCTGCTGCATAACTAAGTTCTCAAAAAAAAAAGTAGGGCTGATTTATATTCATTTACCTAAATAAAATACATCTGCCAAATTATTTTACATCATGCAGTAGTCAATTCATCACTAGAGCAGTAATGAACACCCTTCCAGTAAGAAAAGTGTGAACACTGACAACTTCATTATTGCACATTCTGCCACACACCACTTCCCCACTCACAGAGTCACAGCCTCTAAGAGAAGCTTTGTGCTTCCTGGGAATGGAATTTTTTGCAATGGACTTACTACTACTACTGCTTTTCTTTGCCCTTGATAAGAACCACCTTTATTTATATATGTATATTTTATATGTATAATAGATATACTTATTTATCCACCTTAACTTATTTAGCCTCATCCAGAAAACCTGAATATGTGAAAACGTGTCTGAGTGGCAAGTTACTTGAGAAATGAAAAATTTCATGGTAAACACATAGCAATTGACAGGATTTGTTTATGTATATTATACCCATATTTTTGAAAATGTAGAATTTCAGTCTGCTTCATAAATTTCATCACTTTTAATTTGTAAAAAGGCAGCCAGGGAATTATTTTTAATAATTTACTTTAGATCAAGAGTGATCATTGTTTCTTTTTACATACGTGGTAATATTTTATGAAAAGTTAACTCTATATTGTTTTGCTATCTCTATGGACAAATTACAATCCATAGCTCAATAAGAATTTAAATAAATAAAATCAATTAACATCTTACTGTGTCAGCAAAACAGCTGATCACACTATCTTAAGAAATCTGATGTGGAGAAATGTATATTGACAATTACTTTTTTTAGTGAATCTGACCATAGAGATAAGACCTCAGAATTCTGCGGTTTTATTGCTGCTGGCCTCATGTAAAAATAAGATTTTCTCTTGATTAAATACTCAGATTTCATTTGTTGGAATCCATTACTTTATGCTAACAAGGAGTTTGCTAGAAAAAGTTTTTCTGTGCTCTTCAGGGGCAAAAAATTTCAAGTTTGGCATAATACCAAACACTGCTAAAAACATGTCTGTCAATATTCGATCTTAAAACAATCTCATTAAGAGAGGTATATCTCAGGTATTGTTACAGGGCACACTTTTAAATATATTATTAGCACTTTATTAAGTAGTTTATGCAGTGCAATTTTAATGATGAATCTTACTTGCAGAAAGTTTTCAGCACCTTGATAACTTCCACATCATTTAAATCCTGTAAAGCATCTTCACAGTTCTCTAAATCCATACCAAGATTTTTTGAAGCACCTATTCTATTGGGCCTCAGTTTAACAAGCCATCACTAGTACTCAAGTAAGGAAATCAATTAAGAATAGCTGTCCAGAGTAGGTATCTACAGAGGTGAAATGGCATGATCATTTTAGTTCACTCTGTTGTGAAATAATTCTACAAATTAAATAAAACTAGTTGCATGTTGCATACCACAATGACATCCGCTTACAAACAGGGAGCTGAGCCTGTAACGCCCACCTGTAAGAGAGCTCAGGCTTCTCCCTCTAATTTGAAAGTCATGGAAAGCATAAAAATCATGAAGTCATAAAAAGCAAGAAAGCATACAATTTTCTTTTCTTTTTAAAAGTGCTTATTGCAGACTTTGGTTATAGTATATTTTACTTTTCAAAGTGACAGTATGATCCTTAAAGCACCAGCTGCCGGACACAGTGCGTGTTCAACCTGGTCTCCTGTTTGTACTCTGTCCTGCCATGCGGCCTCGAGTAACACCTGGTCAGCCTTCCTTCCCCACTTTCTTCCATCCAACTGCTTCGGCAGAGAAGCACGCAGCAATTTACAAATCCTTGTTTCCATTTCTCGACATGTGAATACTTTTCTGATAAAGCGTAGTAAATCTAATCTTGTCTCCTGCCTTCACCAAAAGCGCTCAGAGTACTTGGACAGCAATCAAGTTCACCAAACCATTCCATGGGCATACGATGTAATACTTGCCCATGTCTTGGATTCTTTAGGAATAGGGAGAGCCCCATCTTACCACCAAAGGATGGGCAGACAGCCTCTGGGCTTGGACCTGCAACAAAGGTGTGCTCTCACTGCATGGCCAGATACACCTTCGTCATGGTACATTGGACATTTTGGCCCACGGGATCAAGAGAAGAAGAAAGAAGTGTCCACATCACTTAAAGTCCCAAATAATTCCAAATGGAAACTAAAGAGATTTCCAGAAAAATGATGCCCCCATTGAATAATATTCCTTTCTTCCTCCTGCAGATTCCTCCCTCAATGCAGCCATCAGGTTACAAGGATAAATTTTCAGTACTTCTGATCTGGTCCTTCTAGAAAAAGCTGCATCTCTGTACAACTATGTAAGACTCCATAACACCTTTACTTAAAAGGTAACTTTTCACCTAAGAGATTCCCTCTGGGATCCTCTGTTTCACAAATGAAGCCCAGTCCCTTAGGGAACGTGAAACATTTCTTTATTTATCAAGGTCAGCTTTCCCTGAGAATTTCTTCATTTTTTTTCAGCCCTCTGCCCTCCCACAAACAAGCATAGCATTTCAACTGTGAGAACAGAAACAAGCACCAGACATGCAAGCTTTTTAACATGTTTCATGCCGAACAGTGAAATCATATGACTGCAGAGTAAAACAGCACCTAATTATACGGGTAGTGGACTTTCATGTTCTGCAGCCGGTGTAATCCTTTTTTATTCACTTCAAGAACAAAACGCTGCCCTTAAAAATAATGTTTAAGACTGTGTGCCACCCATTTGAACAGTAAGTATTTCTCCAGCTGCTTGTTGCTCCCACAGAACAAGAACTTCTTTCCCGTAATAATTCTGTTTCTGGGTAAATAATAGGCATCAACAGGACATGTAACAGCGGTTGAAATTCAGGCTTTAAAGTGCTGAATGACCACAGGAGCTCTGTTTTAATGTCCAGAGCAGTTGTTAAAAATTATCTGTCTACTTCACTTTTTTTGTGCATTTCTATAAGGCCAACTTGATGCACAACCTTCCTGCACCACGAAGGGAACTTTTAATATTTAATCCTGCTTTTTTTCCATTCTTGAAACGTCTCATATCTCTTAGACACACATCAGACAGAGTTAACAAATGTCACTAGCTTCCACTTTCATGAGTTTTTTAAAGTTATTTGCCATCTTCTCATGCACCCATTTCTTACATAGAAACAAATTTTTCTTCCTATTTTCTTCCTGTTAAATGCCCATTTCGAGTGGACTTCCTTTTAAAGATCTGGTGTCAGTGGACCTCTGAAATATTCTCACTTATTTCAAATTACCTATAATCTGCAATACAGAACTGACTTCCTTGATTTCTTCCAAAATACTTAGGGATATACGTGTAGTAACCATAAAAAAATCCCAAGTGGCAAGAACCCTATTGATGCCTAAGACACAGTTTATAAACTATTAAAAAAATATGCAGACACTAAATTCAGCATGACCCACTGATGCTAAAGAATGTCTGTAGCATGCTTCCATTTCTGATCAATCCTGTCCACAATGTTAAGTAGTAGAGGAACAAACAAAATTCCACACTTCCCAGAAGAGTTTTGCATAATTTTGGATACCAAAAGACTTCTGATTAATAACTTCCTGTGATTTCTCCCTCTAGAAAATAACCAATATGCTTTACCTATAGCTTGTTCCACAGCCAAAATTTTAGTATTTATTATGATCCCAAAAATTTTAAAATATTCTGATTCAATCTTTCTTTTCTAGACTCCCACTGTGTCATTGCAGGTGAATTTCTATCCCTTCCACTTAATATACTCAATTACACAATATTTAGTATCACATATAACAAACTTGATCACAGTTGAAGATTGACCATCTGCTGTGGTATATCTTTTAATCAGGGTTTGTTCAGCCACTCAAAACCACTGCTGTTACTGACCCATCCTTAACATTTTTATTGCCAAGTTTGCACTCACTATACTGCACTAACATGCAAAAAACTGGTGTTTCTATTGGAAAGCTCTAAAATTTCAGAGCTGGTCTACTCCACACAAAATGTCAGATCTCAGGACTGTGGTGGGCCTCATTAATTTGCAGCCTTGCAGCAAAGAAGGGCAACGGCATACTGAGCTGTATGAACTAGAACGTAGCAGTACGTGCTCCTCTCTTTCCAACACCTCTGACATTGCACCAGGTGTACCCTGTCCAGTTTTGGGCTCTCCAGGACAGGAAATACAGGGACATATTGGAGCAAGCCACTGCAGAAAGCCACCAAGACACAGGGAGGACTGCACCACATAATGTACTATGGGAGGATGAGACAACAGGGTTTATTCATCCATCAGCACAGGAGGTGAAAAAAAGCTCTCATTTCTGTGTGCAGCTACCAAGTGGAATGCCACAAAGAGGATGGAGCCAGACCCTCTGCAGAAGTCCACAGTTTTAGGACAAAAGATAAAGACAGAAGCTGGAATACAGGTAACTCCAGCTGAATATTAGGAAAACCTCTTTTGTCATGAGGTGGTCAAACACTACAAGTTGGTCAATTGATTCCACAAGTTGTAGAATCCTCATCCACGGAGATATTCAAAACCTAAATGAACACAGACCTGGACACCCGATCCAGATGACCCTGCTTCAGCAGTGGGGGTTTTACTAGATGATCTCCAGACATTCCTGACAACCTCAGCTATTCTGGGATTTGAAGCAAGTCACAGCCTAAGCCTCTCATGACATCATACAGCAAAATCAGGCCCTGGTAAAGACCGGTGATAGATATTCTAATCTGAAAAGAAATCACATTATTTCCTGCACTTCCAATTTTGCTGTGGAAAAAATCCAGCTTCCTTTCACTCTCTGTCCAAAACATTTCTGTAAGCTTCTGACCTGTATTTAGCTTCCACAAAAGTCTACTCTACACAATGATTTTCGGAAGTGCAATTACCATTTTCCCTCTCAAGGTGACAAGAAATGTGGCCGCCCAAGTTTCAATTCCCCTTCCTGGAACTCTCCAAATCTCTCCTCCTGATTAAACACCTGATTATCAGACCACTACTGTACAATTATTTATGGATACTAACCTCCCATGAACAGTGTTCCACAATTTGTCTTTCACCTCCCTTTTCTTAAACAAATCAACTCAAGAGTAATTATTTCAAGCTAGAACTTGAGGAAGAGCAAATTTTATATTATCTTCAGCTAGCTAGATAAAACTGAAGCTTTTCTGATAGTGCCAAGTCTACATTAATACAACTGAAATATGTGACTTCAAATACTTGAGTATATAATTAATTAAATTTACATACATGATAACCTATCTCTGCTAACATACAAACTTAGATATTTATGAAAACGGTGATTACAAATCACTTCTTTCTCAAAAAAAGACATACAAAAATTATATGGTCCTATATTGCATACCTTCGACAAAAGTTATCAATGCATATTTCAATTATATGCCCATTAATCTAATGCCCATATTGCTACTAGTCGATTTTGTTTACTTTTATCATGTATAAAATAGACTGCATCCCTGGTCTAAAAGTATAATAGACATTGAAGTTCACACATGTTCATTGCAATGTTCAAGTCATCAATGCAATTAATTTTATGCCATTGGGGTTTCACCAAGCAAAAACAATATCCAAGCATTTAATTTTGTTGACTTAAATCTGTTTAATATGCACTTTGCTTGATTGTAAAAAAAAATAAAACTTCAAATATGAGTGTAAAATTAACTGTGTTACAGAAAACCCTTTCCAACAAATGAAGAATAAACAGCAATTAAAACTATGAACTCTTCAAAGCAGGCACTCTTTTTTTTCCCTAGGCATTGTATTGTATGATGCCTTGTCCATACAGTCCAAATAAGGTCTTCCTTAATCATATCAAGATAAAAACCACATTATGAAGCAGTGTAATTAAGCTGTGACACATCTCATATCCATTCATGAAATGCACTGAAAGAAATAGTAGCCAAAATTATTTAACTGAGACCATTTTCTCCAACAATTTTCTAAGCGAGAGAGTCACCAGGGAGACTTGCTACAGCTTCCAGAAACATTCTACATAACAATGAAAGAACAGGAGTACTGGGTCAGACCAGCGTTTCCTGTATCCCATCTCCAACAGTCCTCAAACATAGCTGCAAGGAACAACATAACAAAGGTGACAGCACATGTAATATGCACCCAAAGACTCCAGTCATTTTCAGTGCAAGCATTTCCTCAAATGATGTGTATTTAGTAACATTCAGTGCATTACTCTGATGTTCATTTGTCCCACCTCCTCTGAATTTCATAAACGCTTTTCACACCTTAACACAGTTAAAAGACATCACTTCTTCTTACAGGCACTGAGCATCCCAGATCAACCAAATACACTGATAAAATACTCATATTAGCAGCAGTAACAGTAGCATTAACACATCCACTCTCTAATCGAGTACCACAGTACCACCCTGGCCCTGGCCCTGGCCCCAAAATCCCCAAGGAGAGCAAGTATCAAATTAGAGATAGGAAACTATTTAGGAGCAGTAAGACACAGCAGATAGCATCACAAGAAGTGCTATCTTGTTAGGAGTAGCTTGATGTTGTCATGCTTTTGTAGGCATTTCAGGTAAGGAACATCTTGGAAACAGAGATGAATCCAAAAGGTGACATTACAAAGGAATCCTAGTCCAAGGATAAGGTATTAAACAAATATGTGTTTGCAAAATAGTAAACGGGCAACAGGGCTGGTGTTACAACTTGAAGGAAAACCTTGACAAAGAGAAACAGTATGACAGACCTGGGTGAAGAAGTACTTGAAACTTAGAGCAAGAGACTAATATTTCATGCACCAGGGGCGATAGAAAAAGGCAGGCATGGTCAGTGTGACAGTCTGTCACTCTGAAAATTATCTCTGTAAGAGGATTTTAGATACATAGGACTGGAGAAAGAGTAATTCTCAATGGTAGAGAGGATGAATATTTAACTAAAGACTAGGCAGAAAAACACATACAGCAGGGATACTAGGCAGAAAAAGCCTGCAAGACTTTGATGCAGTCTGAATGCAAAGAATTTAAGAATAGAACAAGACGGTTACACTAGGTCAGCAAAAGAAAAATATAGCAGAGAAAGAGCATCCCTTTCCATGATACCCTATGCCAGCATCCAGCAGTCAGCTGTGTAAAAACTTTCTGAAGTTGAGTTTCATCATCACCATCACACTTAACAGCTCCTCAGAGACATAACAGAGTAATGCCTGATGTGTTTTTGAGCGTGTTCATATTTTGACCTCTAAAACATCCTTTGGCATGGAATTCCACTCTTCACTTGCATGCTACCTGGGAGGATGGAAGGGAGGCACGCAGAAAATCCATGAAAACAACAAAACAAAAGAAAAAAAAATACAACGTCTGTTAAATGTTTTAAAACTGCTTCCTGAGAATAACATAGAATGTTTCCTTGTTCTCATAGTATTAAAATTAGTGAATACTTGTTCCCAAATGTCCTTCTTGAGGCCTTGCTCAGTCACCTCTTTTTAAAGATGAAGTATTTTACTTTATTTAACTTTTCCTCTGACAAAACACATTCTACATATCCATCAGCCTTTATGGCCTTATCTCAAACTACAGCATCTTTTTGAAATTATTATTACAAAAGCACACACAGAAGAGAGATTTCACACACTGGATTTATGGATTGGCATTCATGTTTTCTGTTTGTTTTCCTATTTCTTTCCTAATCACACCAAATAATGTATTTGCCTTTTTAAATGCTAAGCTATGAGGGAGAGGTATGCATCAGTGAGACCACCAAATTACAGACCCATCCTAACAGGCAATATAGTAGTGTTAACCTGAAAAGTAGATGGAGGGCTTGTGAAGTACTCTAGGAGATCTGTTTTGACTAAGGGAATCTAAGCTAGGCAATAAGGAGATGACAGAGAAGCAAGACTACATTTTCACTGATATAGAAATACCATAAGCCTATGAATCATCTGCAAAGAGATGATACTTAAATTGTCTTTCCACATAAGATTATGTAGATGAAGAGCAGAATAAGGGGGGGAAAAAAGGGGGAGGCTGAGAGACAGCATGTTGCAGAACTCCCACACAAAGATGGGTAATGAATGAGAAAGATCCTCCAAAGGATCCACTGAAGAAGTGATCAAAGTATCTAAAGGCGGGAGAAAGACAACATTTGCCAAGAAAGTCACATGGCAAAAAGAACAGAGACATGGTCAACTGTTTTCACTGCTGACTGGCAGGTTGAGAGAATCAAAGCTAAGATTTAAAGTGCAATTCACAATGATTAAAGAGATTTTTAGAAGTCTGTATCTTGCTTGGAGAGACAGTCTCAGAAGTAATCCAGTGGAATCACCCCACTTAGTCATATGTGCCTCTGCTCTGGCTTTGAGCGTGCCCTTAGCACTGCTGCCCATCTGTGCCTGTTGCTGCAGTGCACTCTGCACTGTGCCTGTTGCTGCTCCAGCAGCACAGGGCCATCGTGTGATGCTAAGAAGCTGCTTTATTCATGGGATTGCAATACCCACGGCTTTTTGTATAGCAACTGAATTTCCCTTGTACAGCCCTCTAAGAAGATAGTATTGCTCTGAGCTAGTATGAGTTCCAACTGGAACTGAGGATCACACAACTTTACGAGGCTCTGCCAGGAACCAGAACACAAGTGGAAGAGTGGCCCGACTGCTATAAATCTGCATCACCTTTTGTTACCCATTCCCAGATCAGTTAATCAGGTTTGCCATCTTCTGCTAAACGAAAGTAAGCTTAGAGAAAGCTTAGGAAATTACTAAAAAATTTAATAAGTACAGTTTCCCACCCTGAATTCTCTTCAAAGAATTGATCCATTAAGTTGGACAGTCTATGAGCAAAATTACTACTTAATTTTTTTTTTTTAATCCTCCTACTTCACTCTATTTTATCTCCAAACTTTTTAATAGATGGTCTATGTAATTGCACAACAGCCAAAATTAGTAAGAAACTCTATAAACTGACTTGTTTTCCAACAATTACACATGCACATGCACATACTCTCAGATACTTCTATATAACGATCACTTCTGAAAATACTAATGGAAATAACAGAAATCTTCCAAGCCCTCTCTTTATCATTGCACAGAGCAAAGAAAAAGGGAAAAAAAATCCCAAAACCTGCTGGCATTCTTACTGATATACTTTAGTTATTAACATTTTCTGTCCCTTAGAAAAAAAGATAAATTAATTATAATTAGCTGCCATTTGGACAATTTTGTGTATAGAATTCGTATCAGCAATGTGTCAAAAAGAGTCAAAATCAACACACACATTTTCTTAAGACTTGAATAAAATGAAGTCAGGCACTCGGTTCCTCTTTCATTCCATATGATACACAGCTGCATCAATCCCATCAGGAAACAGGCAACAGGAAATTCTTAACATTCTGAAGAAAAATCTAAAGATGTGTCTCATCACCCTTCATCCTGAAAGTGCTTTTCGATTGTCTAAAAGATGTTTATACTAGTTCTAAAATTGTTAATTACTTTGCTTAGCTTTTAAGCAGCTATAGGCCTCATTAAGTAGTTAACAAGGAGATTTTTTTTTTTTCAATTGCCTTCACTTTTTCATTTCCTTCATCCCAAAATATAGATTGATAAGGAAACCTTGACACCTATGGACAAAATCAAAGCCAAGTACTCTAGCTATTAGAAAATGTTCCTTCATAATGTGCTGTTCCTGTGTTATTTGTATTTCCAACTATAACTCTTGCATATATAATTCCATTATACTTTTATAAATCACCATTTTGAAAAATGCTTTTGAACCATTAATATATTTTCCTGGTTAAAATTCTTTGAGATGTTCTTAACAAGAGTCTTAGATAATGAATTTGGGCAAACTCTGGAACAGTCTTTACAGTATTATCATTCTCATTAATTTTCAGAACTACCCACTGTGTTGAGATGATTGTCATGGGCCTAAGACTTCAATTTGGCTAAATATTTTTGCATATATTTCTACATATAAGTAACTAACAGATGTTTAAAATGTTAAGTTCACAATCTAGAAATAGTTAAATATTTACTGTAATATCGTAATTGGGTTTTGCACTAATTTGTATTTTTCTGCTTCTATCTTTACACATTCTTTTAGAGTCCTGCTTGGCTGTAGGCAGAATGCTTTAAAGCAACATCACATGAAAACAAAACATACTCAATTTCGTAAATACAGCTGTGTTTTTAAAGAAACAAAAAAAAAAAACCCACTTAAAGGTACCACAAATTAAAAACAGAGAAAAGAAAAGGAAACATTTAATGCTTTCACCTAAGGTCCAGGCATAATGTAAAACCTTTCAAATTGTTTGCATAATAAAAGCTTTTAAATTGATAATTTATTTTTGCTTTAAAAACCTTATACATTCCACCATCTTACACAATTCCTAGAAGGCTATATTAGATGAAAACAAAACTACTTTCAAAATGTTGATACACAGCATATACAGTATCTTACTTTAGTTCAGATTATTCTTTTTCTTTGCTTTTTTTTTTTTTTGTTATCTTTGAAGACTGCTTCTGTTTCCATTGTTTCATCCTTAACCATTCACATATCAGAGCAATAAGTATTTCATTACTGGTTTATCTGTCCAGAGGCTTGAGAAGCAGTAACAATTAACCCTCCCTTCACAGTGATTGATACAGGCTTTGCTTTCAATTTGTTCCACTACACAGATCATGAAATTCTGAATGCGATCATCCTTATTGACCTACACTTTCAAACACACGGCTACAATGAGATGAAAGTAATTATTAAAAGGAACACAGGACTACTCAATGCTGAAACAAAGTCTTGAAAAATCTTTTAGATGACCTTCTCATAAAATTAGCATCTTTTGATGTGAAATAAAATTATGGATTTGCTTCATAATCTGGAAATATTCAATTTAAATCTGACCAAGGTATGATATCATTATATCACGTAAGCCCAGTTCTAATGTCAAATCAGTTCGTATCTCACCCAATAAACAGTAACTTCAACCAGAGTGATCATAGAGGGATCAGGCCCTATATATTTTAGAAGTTCCTCTGTCAGCTTTGTTTTACACCAGCACTGTTTGAAATGTTGCGTTAAAAATGACAAGACAGTAATTACTATTCTATTGTAGTCTGTTTCGAAAAAGAAGCAATGTTTCTTTTTAAGATTCTGGACTTCTTGAGGCAAGGCACCTAATGTAAATAAGTACAGAGGAAATTCAGACTGCTAAGGAAAAATGAGAAACTCAAGTCAGATTTCCATCATCAGCTGAGATGAACCAAGACCTATACACACACCACTGATAGAGACTTACTGCCGTGGAAAACAAATATTTTTCATACACCCTTGAAAAACAATGCACAAAATATTAATTTCTTGTAACAGATACATTTTTAAAAACTAAATAGGATTGGTAGGTGACCGATAATGACAGAACTATTTAAAATATAGGTTTCAGTCGAAGAAAATCAGGACAGAAAACTGTGCAGAAGGATGTTCTTACAGGCCCGAGGCTCTAATCACAAAACAAAGTGATGGAGATGAACCAATACTGCATGGATTAGCAATGAATTATTTTGAACTATAATCATGTGCCAGCACAAAGGGGAGGTAAAAACTAGCCATTACTCACAAGCTGATCTGCAGATAAGAAGAAAAAAAAAGTGAAAAGGGGAAAAATTTATATGCTAAACTGAGTCAGGAGAATAATGAAAATCTAAAATGTTGTTACACTTCAAGTAACATTATATTTAATGTCTTTCATGTACTGTATAATATTGAGTATTTACACAATAGAGTCTGTAAGACACTAGGGCTAAAGCAGGGTTAAATTGGATAAATTCTGTAAATTAGAACTGCATAATAAAATGTGCTGAAAAATATCCTAATAAATTAGTTAGTTTTAAAATAGCCCACATGAGCACTAATTTCTCCCTCTGTAAAACTGCAGGAAATACATATACATGTACATGCATAGGTAGAGACTGGTTCAGGTATATCCAAATGTGTACATGCACATACACACTTATGTATACACATGCATACATAACGAGGGATTTAATTTCCATTCGTCCATCTGAAAGCTAAGCACCACCATCTTAAAATTCAATGTTACTTTTCCCGTTCAGGAGAAGAAAACGCTAGAAATAATTTCGTGAGAAAAGAAAAATCAAAACTGCCATCCACAAAGATTCCTGAGATTCTTATGAACAGACTGTTTAAATGAAGAGCACTTTAATCAGTAGAGGAATCCTCACGTTTCTAATGTCTTGCTGTGCATTCTGCAGGTTATAGTAGCAGCTGGTAGAGGTCATATATCTTTTGTGAGCATCCCAAAAAGGCTCACTGCCAGACTGTTAAATTATGAATAAGCAATGAACAAAAGAATGCAGATACGGTGGTGACAAGATAATCCAAGCAAATTTATCTATGACAAATTTCACAGGATTAACAAATTACATTTACACAGAACAATAAAAATGTGGGGGAAAAAGAAAAGAAAAAAAAAGAAAAGATGAGCCTACTTTTCCCTCACAGCATAAGAGGGAAAGAAAATCTCCATTCCAATACATGTATTTACATGTAACTTTAGATAAAGTAAGACATAGCTCGCTGAAGATGAGCATTATTTCCTTTCAAGCAAATACATATACTGTGTCTATCTAACATACAACAAATGCCTGCCCTTTGCAGTATACATGTATATAAGCCAGTGGAAAATCCTTTAGAGTTTTCCTCATAATTAGCAAGATGCAGAATAACTATTGCAGAATTCTAATTTTGCTTTTCAGGTGAAATATCTTTCCATTCTCTATCAGTTAAAACACACTTTTTCCCTTAATCACTTTGGGTTTTGCTCCTATTTGCATTGAACGAATATTGTCATGTATGATCATTGCCGCAAAAAACAAATAAGTCATGAATAGGACTTAAATACATTTTTTGCAGTAGTATCGTAATAAGCAATTTTGTAAAAATCACTCCTAAAGGAAGTCTAAATACATAATCTAAATACTGGCTGCTCCTAAAGATGCACATTCAGTATGTCAAATAACTGGGGGGGAAGAAAAGGAGATTTGTAATGTTTGCTACATCCTGCGGTCTGTTCTGGTTTTTGGAAGTGATACAAAAACAAGACTTGAAATACTACCCTTTAAAAGCAAGGAGTAGCAGTTTCAAAATTGCAGCTCTGTAGAGAAGCATTTTTCTTCCTATTAAAAAAGGAATAAAAGGAAAGACAGCATCTCTTAGTTGGGAAATTTGAGTGTAAGTATAGTGATTGATAAAAGAAACAGCATGTATGTTTGACAGATCTGGAATCAGCTGTATCTTTTCTATCATGCTTCTCATCTGAAGTCTATTTTCTGTCACCTCCATTTATTTCCTGTTGTTTGTTAATCCGAAACAGTTGTTTAGTAAAAATAGATCTTGAATAAAAATGGGCCTTCTGAAATCATATGTATCATTTACGTATCAAATATATGTTCTTGTTACAGAGCACTGCCTACAAACAGGAAACCTCACTGTTAAAGTGAACATCCAATTAATTAAGACACTTTAGTAAACTACTTGGATCCTGCAAACAACTACTTGAGTACCATTTATGTAGCTCATTCAGCCAATGAAAAAAATTACTGTACTTTTGATTTTTCACAAGAAATGCAAGTTTTATTGAACAGCAGTTCAGAAAGAATAAATAAATAAATTAGCCCAAAGTATTTGTTTCTCTTTTTATGTTCATCCTCTCTTTGTTACTTAGCAAGAGAAAACAGGTTTGTTTTTCAAAATGCAGTTCTTTTTGAGAACCTCCTCTCCATACTGTTAGCAATTTATGCAAAGGTGAAGCAAACATGCCAATCCTACGTCTAACTATGGTCAGACAAATAAAATCAGCTTTTTTTTTTTCAGCTGTGAAGGTTGAAGGATAAGTACCACTGGCAGCTATTTTCTTTTTTTAATACTTTTTTCCTTTTTTAATCCTGCTGCCAGCACTGTACAGATTCAGTCACTCAGTTCTTTCTAGTGACCTCAACCTTGACCTGCAAAGACTGCCCACTCACATTTTTTTCCCACAAAGTAACAAATTCTGCTTTCCATCATGTCTAAGAAAAAACAGCTTTTAACAAGCATTCTTCTAAAATTTGGTATACTATGCTTTTCCTGAGTGAATTACAGCTTTGGCACCTTACTAAAATAAGGCTAGTTTGTGAGTAAACTAATTGTAAATGTGAGTTTGCACATGATTTTCAAACATGACATTTAAGCAACAGGAAAAAAATTCCTTCCCCCCTTCTTCTAATACGAAAAGATAGAGTTCTAATATATAAATATACAGTTCTGTGCCTAAATTTCAGCAAAACTACAGCCCTTTAGGATTTCATCCAAAATGACTGCTCAAAGACTATTCATTACACAATAAAATTCAATTTAAAACAATGCAATATCTAATGAAGCCTGCTCTAAATTCCTGTTAGAGACAAAATTCCCAGGCAAGTATTTTAAAGGGAGCTTATAGGATTTAGGTGCCCATATTTCACTAAAATGCAGTATGTGTTGAATGCCTAAATCCAATAGGCTCTTCAGAAATCCAAGCCCCAGGGACATTATTGTAGATTACGTACATACATATTATTCAGACTATATCCCCTAAGTTCACTATATACATATGTAAACCCAACATGCCTGCAGGTAATGGAACAGTACTTTTCCACTTAAATTATTTAACATAAGTGTTGAACTTCTATTATATATCAAGCTAACAGCTAATTTTAAATTGCAATCAAGCCATTCTCTGAAAGCACTTTATTTCAGTGGAGGTTTTGCCTGTAAAAGAAACGTAAATCCCTCTAATGAAGGTAATGTAATCTTTGAATACACAGTCAAAATGGGAGCTGGAATTTTATTCCTAATGCTAACATTGGCATCTTTTGCCACTTCTGCTAGTTCTCAAAAATCTTTTGTGTGTAACCATCTCACCAGTAAAACATGTAGAACAGTGTTTTCAAATCTTTCGAATGACACTAATATATAAAGAAACGTATCTACAGAAATACTCAATATTAATATTGAAGTCTTCTTCAGACATTGGATGACATCGATGAGCAGTTCCCCAGAACAGACAAATGACAAGACACAACTGAAGAGCAAAAGTCCAAAATGTTAAATATAAAAATATAAGGAAGGTTGGGAAAATAGCCTGTAAAAAAATCTTCCAAACTCTGCTTTCAGTAATCCATTTCAAATTCTTGCTTACGTTTCACTTATTCTTAAATGTGGCTGGCTCTTGCCTGCATGTAGAGTGCCAGGTAAGGGGCTGGCAAAACTCTCAGTATCTAGCTGCAGCAGGCTGAGATCAGGATCTCCTTGAGAATCACGCCATTTTTAGTTGACAATCTCAAAACTTTCGCATTTTATAATAACACACAGAGGCAAAGTTCCCTCCTCCTCCCACTAAGTATATTTGTCATTGTGATCTCACTGAGAACAAATTCATATCTATTAAATTATATGTTAAAAATACTTTTATCCTTGCTTGTGATTCTCTGTAGTATACTTTAATTGTGTACATAATTTCATTTGGGACTTTTCTAAAGATTAAAGTACAACTTGAACTCAATATTCTCCCAAAGACAGGGTCCAGTTCTGCCAAGTTACAGACACAAATACTATCCTACCCTTACTGTACCTTCTTTGTCCTGTGTAATATACTTCTGTGGCATACAAAATTAACGAATATTTGTACTACTCAAAGTCCTGTTCAAATGAATGGCACAACGGTCCTATTCATTTGACTAGGACTTTGTGTATTGCAAAACCACTGCTCGAGCTAGTCACAGAACAATGCTCTAGTCATATAAGACATGGCAGCAACTATTCTATTCTAACTATGGCACATCTTCTTATGCAGCAAAATACAATATTATTACAAATTATCCTTATTATGCAAAGTCCTATTAAACAAAAAGTCACACACCTCATTCGCACTAATGAGATTTTGTATGTTAAAGATAACATACAGTAGCCTTATAAATATTACATAGAAAGAAATTGCCTCTTCTGAAAAAATGTAGTTCTTTTTAAATGAATTTTCAAAACATTTTCTCTCATGGCCATAAATCTTTTGCAGCTTCTTAAAAAGAAAAAAAGCCAAACATTAAGCATAAGCAAACAAACCAGAGAAATAAACAACTAAGGTGAAAATGTAGTCTTTGCTCTGTACCTTAATAATATCCTGTGTTTAAAATACATAAACAAATTTCCAGGGTGAAATCCTGCAGAACAAGTTTGTTTGATTCATTTTAAAATGTGCTATGACTGTGCTGACCTGACTATCCTGAAAACACAAAATGAGGTACTTTTACACCTGCAGGAACTACTACTGACAATAATACAAAATTAATCTGATGGACTAACTGAATGTAAGGTTTATTCACATGAGATGAGATTTCAGGAAATTATTTCACAACAGTAAACAGTTACTTAATTGCTATCAAATGATCTTCTGCCACGTTGGTTAAATGGCTTCATTCTATTGACCTTAGTGCAAGAAAAATCATTCACAAAATGTTAATAAAATGGTAACAGTTAGTTTTCGTGACCAGTATCAGTTATTCAAAATTCTTATCTTAGAATACATTTTCCAATAAACAGGGTACTGTTATAAAGATCATTTTATGAAACAAACAAAAAAATTTAAACACTCTTTACTTTTTAGGAAGTATGCTGATGAAACTAACGCCCAGGATGTCAATTTTCAACAACTGTTTTACATCACTCTCGCAGTAAAATTCCCATCTGGGCTGGCAACTTGTGTGCCAAGTTTCAAACAAATGTGATTTGAAATTGCCAGTATATTAGACTCTGAAATTCAAGTGAGATGCTAATAAAAAGAGATGGATACTGACAATAGATCCTCATATTCTCTTAAAAATACCTATGGCTCTGGGTGTTGCATTAATCTGTTAACAAAATTCTCTAATTATTTATAACTTACTTATAGTACAGCTTTAAAATATAATGCCACCAAATCGTTAGAAAACAAGCTACCTGGATATAGCTTGTAAGAAAAAAAAAAACAGTTGTGCTGTAAAGAATGTAGAAATGGTGCTGCAAACAAAACCTTGTTATTCAGAATCCCATTAGTTACTGAAAATACCTAATATAAGTTTTGTTGATCAATACTCTCATGTAAGGTCTAAATAATGTATGATTCCAGTGGAGAAAAATGCAGCAAATCAAATATGGTGGGAGAATGTTTCAAAGTATGAAGAGTAGTATGACTGTTAATCCATAAATCAGAAATCAGAAAGATTGTTGTAATGTGGGAGGGCTCTGTTTAATAAAGGTCATTATAACTCCTGGCTCTAGAGCTGTAAGATCTAATATCCTCTCTGGTAGCTCTATGATATGCCCATGCATTACTGTTCTTGTTGACAGTCTGTTGCCTTGGAAATATTTCATTATTTCAGTTTTTCCATTTGTAGACCCTTGGCCTTGTGATATGAAGGCCACCCTATTTCATATTTTCGATTATCATTTAAGCAATCTTCTGGAGCTATTTATATAAAAGCAAGTGTTAGACAATGCATATCATCATTTATCACTGCTATGTTTAAGCTCATGCTCTAGAAAAAAAATGCCAAAATAAAGGTTTTTTCTCTTTCACTTTAAACCAATAGCATTCTAATATCATGGTATGCTATACAAATCAATGCTGACATATCATATGTATGACACTTCTGTCTATTTCATTTTCTTGGGTGTACATCCACACAGTTGAAAAAACGAAACTGCTGTTGTAACTGCAAAATTTGCTAACACTCACCGTTTAAAAGAAAATCAAAGAAATGTAAGTGTGTAACTTTTAATATATCCTTTTAAGAACATAAACAGGTGAAAAAAGTTTCAAAACTATTCAAGTGCCTGGTTACATCAGAGACCACTACTGTTTAAATCTGTTTTGTAATCACTAACCTCTTGCTTGGAGAAATGTAACACAATCCACCTAAGTACATGTGGTAGTGAAGACTGAAAAAAGAATGTACACAAAGTTCATATAGAGGATTCTTAATCTTGAGAACTGGCTTACTGAAGTAGTAGCTAAGAAAATGCAAAACCCCTTCAGTAACTGATATGCTCCTGTATTTCAAATAGCTAGGCTCACACAGATGAAAGGATGCATACAAAGACAGCTCAAATAGTTACATGCAAGACTTCACGAGCACATTACACAACTTTTAATAAAATGTACATGAGTACTTGTTTATTGAAGCATTGATCCACTTTCTCCAAAACTTTTAAGGAATAAACAGATTACCATTATTTCTGCTACCAAAAACGTCATCAACTTC
The DNA here is from genome assembly GCA_013397955.1 of Grantiella picta. Taxonomy (NCBI): domain Eukaryota; kingdom Metazoa; phylum Chordata; class Aves; order Passeriformes; family Meliphagidae; genus Grantiella; species Grantiella picta. Next base: position 231,972 of record VZRM01004557.1, read on the forward strand.
TACATTCAATATATATACCTAAACTGTCCAGAGTACTGTACAGAGTGATAACAAAGTGAACCCTAAGGGCAAAATGCAACTTCTTGGACACTAGGCCAAGTTTGTGGCTATTAGTGTTCTAGGAATTTAGACTACCTTTTTCCCTTGAAATGATTACACCTCCCACTCCCTACAGGGAAAAACTACTCCGATCCAACCTTTAAAATGACAGCATCAGAGCTGAACAAGAAGATGCTATTAAAGGGCATTAAATTAAATACAGTATATCCTCCTACAACTTCAATCAGAATTTCAGACCAAGTGTTATTTAGTTCAGCTCTCAAGTGGAGCAGAATAACAAATCGCGCACTTTGATTTACCTTCTCCGAATGCCAAATGGAGACAGGTGATAAAGAAAGCACTCATGCACAGGCTATGAAGTTTCCCCTAGAAATTAATTCTATCTTCAAGATTCCTATCTCAGAGAAATTCCCAAAATGGCACACAAATATGCTTCTGCAGGAGAGATTACTGAAGCTATCCTGGCAAATACACTTAGCACTAATATAGTAACGTTCTCAGAAAGAAGACAGCAGAATTATATGTTGGGGGGAATAGGACTTTTTCATATGAATTGTTTTTCCAACAAAGAACTCTGCAGGAGAAAAACCTGCTGCTTTAAGTGTTATTAACACAGTAGAAACACCTTTGCAGCCACTGGCATTAAGATTAAAAAAAAAATGTTTGCAGTTGAAGATGAAAATCTGTAGTTAAGTCATTGACTTCTAAGGATGCACCATTTTCCCATTATGTGTATCTCCTAATTTTGCTACATATCAATACAGCCTTGTCAAAGTGTAACAGTTAATACTAATGCATTTAAGACAAGTACACTAACACTTCAGTGGTGAATATGAAATGCATGGGTTCTTTTATACCAGGCAGTCTGCTTTGTTAGGAAAAATAACACAGCTATTTAGACAAAATCTGTGGGGTTTGGAAGTTGTACTAGAAATGCTGATCATTCTAAAATATGCAAGTGTGAAATTAAGGCTAAAGTACTTTTGTTTAAATATTTTTCAGACTTATCTGCGCTGTGAAATATAAACCGACGAACACACGATCCAGCTACTTTTAAAGGCTATCTAAATGTTAATTTCCATTTTTGCAACTAGCCAGGAACCTTCCCCACTCCTCACACTCAAGTTCACTTCTAACGCTGAAGGGGGCGGGAGGGAAAGAGCCCACCCCAAACCCTCCGGCTGCTCTTCTGTGGGCATACATCTCGTCGCAGTGTGGCAATGGAGCTTTGAATACTTTTGTAAGAACCACAAAGTAACATCACATGAACTTGTACTCTTGTCTCCTACCAGCCACTTCTAGAAAGATTCACTTTACTAGAACAAATCCGCTACGGGCAATTCGTGTCACCAGCAGAGCAGATTAATCACACGCACTCTCTCCCAACAAAA